>QEWY01004169.1:372015-402156 GCA_006503575.1 Baylisascaris schroederi | reverse complement strand
TTTAGCAAAACGGATGAAATTACCTTTGCAAAGGGTTATTTCAAAGGGAACGATATGTTTCTTTAAGGTGGATAGTTCAACGAATTATGTGGATCCTCTTAAAAAAAAGACTAATATATGAAATTCTAAATCCTTCGATGAAGTTATTCATAATTTAAAATAATTCTATTCTATTACTAATTTATTATTATGATTTCATTCAAAAAAAAATTACTCTTCTTTAATATTTTATTTTGTTTCAATTAATCTGAACGAGGAAATTTTATGGAAAATTGTTTCATATCTAATTTTTTTTTGAAGGAAATCATTTGTGGCTAATCGAAGAGGAATAGAAATTTGCAAAATTTTTATTGAACAATTGAGTAGATGTTTATATTTTCATATAGATGGGTGATGGTTTGTTTGTAAAATGATTATTCGTTTGTTTCCTAGCTGAGAGGCGTTACATAGCTTCACTTAGTTGCTACACATCAACTCGTTCATTCAACACAAGCGATATATATGCTTCGTTGTTTGTCATTGAGCAACTCAGTAAATAAATGTTCCTCTATGTATTGCTTAGATTTAACTTTTGTGCTTCTATCAATCGATAAAATTTGCAATTCTCTTTTTTCATTTCTTAGTATTTTATGCAAAATCAAAATATAAAACAACGATTTATCATTATTTGGAAAGGCAAATTGGGAATTTCAAAATAATGTCAATGAAAAATCCTATTGAAATGAGTAAATAAACCTTGTATTATTGAAACGATTTTCTCATTATGCTCGCATCTTTACATCAACTGCCGAAGGCCTTTGTGAGTTTATCTTTATATAAGCACCCAGGCAAATAATGTATGCATGATTTGCGGGCTAATAATAAAAATAAAACTTAAAGTCTTGTAGGAAGGAGTGTGTCTCCGTGGGGGGGGGAAGTGTGGGAGAAGGGATTAGAGATTCCGTTTTATGAGGGGATAAAAAACCTAAACTTCTAGATCTTTTCCGGTCTGAATAAATCAGTGCACTATAGTATCGTTGCAATGGTTGCAGTTTATTTGACGACGAAATCTACCATATAATTAAAGGCCACAGTGATGGTTATAAGATCATCATTCATTATGAGTATCTCTCTGGTATAATCTTTTTTCGTGACTCTCAGATTATTTCTTCGCTAGTTGTCTATCATAGAATATTATATTAGAGCTCTTCAATAAAGTTTCATTGCCACTAAATATCAACTTGAATGATACGTTCAATTTTTTTGATTTTATATCTTTCATCTATGCAAATTACATCTTGAAAATCGATGTTTTTTTTAGCGTCCACGTAATTTTTACACTATTAAAAAGAATAAATTTAGGCAAAGTAATTTTTATGTGTTTTTTTTTTGTCTTATCTAATATATGTGGCCACAAAAAGTTCGTTTTTTCTTACGATATCGTTATCAGCCATCGTGCCACAAAGCAGGAACAAGAGGATTAAGAATTTATAGATGGGAATATACTGATGATTGGTCATCTCTAAATTTATCCTTCGTATATCCGTGTTGCTGCAACTTTTAATACGATAATACAGTAATAGATGCTTTTTTATTTGGTTTATATGGTTTTGTCTATCAACACAAGCAGTGTGCATTTTATACAGCTTCGTCACTAGGTTATGAATCAGCGTTTATAGGCCCATTGGGCATTTAAAGGAACATCGCGTCCATAGATCCACGTCATTGGTCGTTTGCATCGTACTTCATTGTTCGATTGCGTTTTGCTTCTTTCGAAACATTTCGATCACTTCATCGTTTCCTTCATATTCACATTTCCAAAGTATTGGTAAAAATGACTTAATCCCTTATCAAATCGTTTTGATTTGGTTTTACTCCTATCCCTCTACCCCACCCCCTCCCCCCTCCCTTCCCCCTCCCACGAAGAATTGCTATTTTTGCATACCTATCGAAATATTCTTGTTTTATTGACCGCAATATTTTATTCCCTGAAATTAATTTATTAATTTTATTGGATTTTCTTTTTCATTTTTTATAAAAAATATTGTAGGAAATAATTCGATTTGAATTATACTACTATGGCATTATGTTCATTTCATTATTTATTTCGATATATTTATCATAAATTAGTAACAAGGGATGCGATTTTAATTTATCATCTTTGGAGTGAAAATAATCTTAGAGATTTTATTCATCAACAATTTACGCCTCAATAATACGATTATATTTTCTATATTTTTCCAAAATTCTCTATGTTCTATGGCTCTATTAAATATTTTCTATGTAGTTGTGATCACTTAAATAAGGTTATATCGACGTCTAAAATAGATTCTTCTCACTTATTTACTTCTGTAGAAATCTTTTTCTCTCATTTATTTTTACCAACCATTTGGATGTTTTTTTTTCTTCACTTATTTTTCTTAGCCATTTAATACTAGTATTCCATTTTCTTTTCTTTCATATGCATTTTATTTCAACGTATTACGATTAATGAGCAATTTAATTGGTATATTCGATGATCTAAAATGAATGAAGTTAAATTTAATCCAATCGAATTTTCCTCTTCTATATATCTCAATTGAATTGAAAAAGCTTTTATATTGAAAAAAATAAAAAAATAAAAATAAAAATAAAAATACGAATAAAAACCTGAAAATAAATAGCGATGAATTGTGAAACAAAAATTTGCTTAGTTTAGCAATAAATTTTTTATATGAAAGGAAATGAAATATAAACATCAACACTAAGTAAATATATTATCAGCATATAAATGTAACATTTCAATAAATTTGTAGACATCTCGAAAGGAAACGAATAGTGAAGGATCGGCATCATCTGAGGTGATGATTCTTTTCATCTTCCCGCTTTATTTATTTCTTATCATTTTTTTTAATGCTTTGATTAGAAATTCTCTCCTTCTAAATTACTATTTACTTTAGTTTATTTGCACGTTTAAAGTTGGAATTGTTTATCTTTATGTTTGAAAGTATGAAGAGCGTATTATGATGGTTCCGTTAACAACTATATATTTATAGCGTTTTCTTATTGGGTTTTTTCTTTGCATCTCAGTAGTGCTTATTATTCATCGTAATAGCTCAAACATTCATATTGCTTGAAATTTTTTACAACCCATTTTTTTTAAATTTCTCATCTATATCTTGGTATTACTATTACCTGAGATCAAGGAAATCTTGACTATTTCTTCATAATATTATCCTTTTTTTTGAAGATCTAAAATAATTATTAAATTATTAATTGCGAGTTGAATTTCTAAAATGGAATATTTCAGCGGGAACGTAGCGTCCGTCACGATAGTTCAAGTGAACATTCGATTCATTCGAAAGTATGTATTTATTTAATATCATTTTCTTGTTTTTTTTTCTATGTTTTTACAGCTCTTAGCTTCACAATGCTCTAAGCTTTCTTCTTTGTGCATCTCAATTTTCTGATGGTAGAATCACAAAGAAGAAAGGAAAACATAAAATCATGCCGAAGCATTTTTGAAAGTTTTGTTGTGGTGACGCTTTGTTGCTTAGTGTTGCTTGCTTTCATGGGATTCTTTTTGTCAATAATAAGTTAGTTAAGTTGGTTAAGCGTGACCAAAGTTGGTTAAGCGTATTTTCCATATTTCTACGAATATGCTTTTTTTTTCAATTGGGTTTTTGCTTTTTTTTTCGATGGATTATTTTTGCTATCTTTGGAGTTTTTTACTCCTTTTTTTTTGCTTTTATTTATTAAAGTTTCTCAATTATAGAAGAAAATTATCGATTAGCAACAAATTCTAGATAATTTTCAAGAATTTTTCTTACAAAANTTGTAATCATTCCAAATAAATTGGTTTCTGATGATTTTTAAAAAATATAACGAATGGAAACTCTTTACCAAAGCATCTAACTAGAAAGTAGAAGCGGATATGCGTTGTTGAATAAAACCCATTGTTGAGGACTGCTTAAATTCGAAGCTTTAAGGCTTCTATTAAAACAAATGCGGCATATGTCTATGCAAGCAAATATGAACACTACGAAATCTGTGATTGCTGTTGCTTATCTAGGATCGCATAAGTACTCGTAAAAATTCTATAAAAATGAATAAAATCGAAATTTGCATCTCCATTAATTTTCGCCGACTAAATACGATTAGAAAAAATGTCGAACTTTTTTATGCATTTTTGATTTTTCTTTCGTAAACTATGAAATACATTGTTGTCTTCAGTGTTTATTTAATGGTTCATTATAAGTTGCCTATTGAAAAGTTTGAAACGATTTACACCTACCCAATAAGATGGGAAGGAAAGAGAGAGTTGTAAATGTAGAGTTACCTGAATTTAGATTGGGTAAATGAATAAATGCTTGATGGCGTATTTATTAGTGTGGAATATAGAAATTAAATATGCTCAGTCCTTAATTTTCTTCTAAGTTTGAATCATGAACGAAAATAAGCTCCTTTAGAAGGTTTATTTACGTTCACAATTATTATCTGCTCATGCCGCCTTATGCTTGTCTTCCTATCTGCCTCTATGGAATATGAGTTATGATAGCCGACACGCTCATATTTGAAGTACGATATAGATTTATTCCATATGTTATCTATTATTTTTCTCGATATCAATGATTGTTTTTCTATTGTGAGTGTACGTAATCGATTTGCTTATTTGCAATAATATAAACGACGAGTGTTTCAATGTTTACAGGTTGAGGTGGTGTTGTGACAGACGGCTGCCTTCATTCCTTATCGTCGTTAACGTTCACTTACTAATTGATTTTGTATTTCTTTTCATCTACATATTAATCCTTCGCTATTATTTTAACGATTTAAAAATCAAATTTAGATGAAATATCCATACATACAATATTCTCTATGATAGTTTTGCTGGCTGAAATATAGTACTGTGAATGTGTTTATTGTATTGCATATATGCACTTTATGAAAATTTTTGCGTCCTTTGTCGATGAACATTATGTAGAATACAACCGGTACAACCGCTTTCCGCTTTTCTATTTTTGTCTTTCAGCGATTTTTTTTTTTGAGCTTGATTCTCGTTAGTGGTACCAATTTGAACCATCCAAGATTCGTTGGGTCAACCAAGTTGGCTAATGGAAAATCCCCTCTGCCTCTCGTACCGGTCATGTATTACAAGATGCATACGTTAATTTCTCATAAGCAGTGAATATTCTGTTGACGATTCGAGATTTAAAGACGACAGTAGAATAGATATTTGATTTTTTTAAATTGAGAAAGTCAATTCAATCTGTGAAGATGTGTTATTAGATGTAAAACAATATCTAATTGAACGTTATGTTTAACTCTGAAGTTACTTATTTCGTTGAGCCATTGTGCAATAAATCGTTTTTTTTTTATGCATTCGTAAATCGATGTTTGTAAATTGTATTATAGACTTAAAAATTTACTTAGAACTGTTCGAACTTGAAAGTTTTTTTTGCAGCCGCATTCTCTAAAATGTGATTGACATCGCATACCTAAAGGGATGCTCAGTTGAAAATATGGATCATCGTCTCGTATATGTCTTTCCCCGCTTGTTTCTGAACTTCTAGACCATTGCAATAGATGTGATGTTGCATCTGTTTGACGGAGACAGCTTCTGAATGAACGTCAGCAAAAATGAATAAATAAATAAATAAATAAATAAATAAATAATAACAAATATTTCTATTGTAATTTTCTCATTATGCAATCCAGCTTTAGTTAAATATCCAGGATATTGGATATCTTCTTTCAATGTATGATAAATTTTGATTTCAGTGTCATAGATCAAATATTGTCCAATTTTTATAATCGAAAATCCATTGATTTTTACCTGTAATATTCGTGATGGTTGGACGAGATAGCTAACCGCCATAATATACATCAGAACCAGAACGTCCAAAACATTCCATTATGGGGATGTTGTTTATGAAAGAATGGGTATCCGAAATGGATTTCCCACCTTCATGATGAACACAATATAATCAATAAAATCAATAAATCAATAAGTCAATAAAAAAGCTTCTTTGCATTTAAAGAGGAAATCGATGATCGTATAGCCCTAAGAACTTTCTGTGAATAATTATAGATTCAAAAAAATTTGCATATATTTTTAAAAATTAGTCGAATGGAATATTTCAGCTTATGAGTTGATCTGTGGACATGTGAACTGATGATGGAAAGGAAGGCAAAAAAAAAAAAAACAAAAAAAAAAAGAACAAACCATTGATGCACCTGTTGTAGGAAGCATTCGTTAAAGTAAGACAGCAATAGTGTTGCTTAGTGCTGCAATGTTCTTAAACACTCTTCCTGTGCGATACGAAGTCCACAAACGCTATTGGTTGCTTTGCAATCGGTTTCGATTCAGCCTATTGCTATGTGCAGTGCTTTCATCTATATGATTTTTCTCCCAAATTTGCACCTAAATTTATTTTCTAAATTTAGAAGGGGAATGGTACTAGTACTGCAGAGATGTCCATATCGTAATTTTTTCACTTATAAGCTCAGGGCTTATCGCATTCGCGACTTTCAAAAATAGTTTCCACTTATTATAGTTGTATAATATATTATATGCAAAATTTCTTACTTTATGCAAATTTTCTCATTATATGGAAATTGCAGTTGTTGAAAATTTATGTTTATTGGATGTAGATTTTAATTCGGCACAAGTTTTGCTTGATCAATTCGATTTATGCAAGTGTTGTTCATCTTCTTCACTTCTATTCTATTAGGAGTTAGTGTGTGGTAGGTGACGTTGTACTTGTTGTTCAATATTTCTATAGCTTAAAAATAATGAATTGA
The DNA here is from genome assembly GCA_006503575.1 of Baylisascaris schroederi. Taxonomy (NCBI): domain Eukaryota; kingdom Metazoa; phylum Nematoda; class Chromadorea; order Rhabditida; family Ascarididae; genus Baylisascaris; species Baylisascaris schroederi. Next base: position 395,394 of record QEWY01004169.1, on the reverse strand, counting down.
CTTGAGTGGAATGTTTACTTTTGTGTTGAAACAAGAAATCATAAAATGCTAACATACATCATAGTTGCATCCGTGGTGGGAGTCTTTTCCTTATTTCATCCCCTCATCGTTTTTCGAATATCATGTCTTTGAAGATCTTCACCTCCCACTAATGGGCTCTCCTAATTCCCGTTCGCATCCTCTTTGTTTCCCTGGGAATCTCCATTCCTGAAAACCGCTCACCACGCAATACAAGTTGTAGTAGCAGCAATTCAGGAATGTGTGACAGGTGTATCGGCTATGCTCTTCTCTTTCACCAACTGGTGAGATGAAGATCGGCTGAATAAAATATGATACTAGCCAAGCGATCCATATTGCACCGCTTAGGTATATTTGTAATTTTCCGCGCATATTCTTATCAAAAATTGTTAGTACTGTACTCTTCTATATCGAATTTTTTAGAGACCTCCTCTCTTCAAGGGGAATTTATTCGAACGATGCTTCGCTCGGTTGTGGTAAGTCGATTTTCATCATTTATTCACCTTGTTATAACTTCCAGTATTCTGAAGTTCCATTTTCATGCAGATGTTTATTACAAGCTCTGTTAGATGTTTAAAATTTGAAGTGGAAATCTGTTGTTGTTTCGACGGTAGGAGTCTTTGAATAGCACTTATCTAGGAAATAACCGAATGGTTTAAAGATAGGAAAAAGATAGGAATATAAAAGTGAGAAAGTGGAGGATATAGTGCTAGACATCGACTTAATGATTGTCTTAGTCTAGACAGCGAAAAAAAGTCGACACATTTCGAAGAACAGCAACAGATCGCTCATAAGTGGACGTTTCTTTGGTCCTCACTGTTGGTATTGTGCAAATGCTTGTTCGAAGCATTTTAAGCTTTAAAGCGTAAAACAAACTTCAACGGTTTCATAATAGTTTGGACTGGGGCACATTGTTGCATGGGGCATCTGACACCCGAAATTAGGTTTTTTCCTAGGCATGAGCACCTTTGTTGGCCAAAACTGAAGTTTTCATTGCTTCAGGAAAGGTGGATGCTAGAGCTTTATATACATTTGTTAGTGTTCCTTGCACCATTTCTGAATAATGTTTGACGAAAGGTGAAAGAATACTTGACTGAATAGCCAATCGAAGCGGCTAACCTCACAGGTAACTTTGGGTACGGCATTCGATTCTGAAGGTAGTGGAGAGTACTACTCAGATGCACTTTACAAGTAAACACTTACATCATCAATGTTTGTCATAAAAACTTGGGTAATTCAGCTTGTTCGATAATTAGCAGACGCAACTGAGTTTGCAGGGAAAATCTTTTTCTGCTGCTTCGGCCGTCATTCGGCAACAATCACGTGCATCTCTATCGACTTCGCGTCTGCTATTCGGTATCCGTCCTTTAGGGCCAACATGCCAAGTCCCTGATTTTCAGGTTATTTCCCATCCTTTCATACGCTTATTGCATATCTTTGTTTTCATATCTACTCACCAATCGCTATAAAATGTTGTCTTGGGAAACTATTGGATCAGTGATTATACCACCTCGTGATCGTTACCACTTTTAATGAAACGTGCACACATGGAAGATGCCGACAAAGGTTATTGCATTTATTTAAATGCTCCATATATTCTCTGGTTTATCCTTCTCATCGTTCAAGCTAAAATAGCTACTTGTGTTGCCTTATTGCAGAGCATTGGCAGGTTAAGTTTCAAATAAAAACACACTTCCGCCATGATCTAATGGCACGGCTATGGCTTCCAGCATTCCTCCCATGGACACAGAAGTAAGAAGAGGGAAGTGAAAAAATGCGTGAGGCGAGTTAAAGTATGCTCTGCACCTGCGAAAGAAAAGAGGATGAAGTAGCGGAGAAGTGTACGATTTTATGAAAGAGGCAGTTTTGGACCCACTTAAATCACCTCGAAGTTTGGCCTCTAGAAACAGTGCTTTACCTAAATGAACAACTGCAAATTTTTATGTTTTTTTGTATTTTATTTATCTCCAAATATCTAATATTTTTTTATAACATTTGTATTTTTATCTAATATTTTTATTTTATTTCCAAGTATCTAATATTTATTAGACCAATGTGGAAAATAAAATGATGACTAGATTATAACTTGCCTCCTTAATTTAAAAAAAGCTTGCTTCCAGTGGTTTTTTTGGAAGACTGACTATTAAAATTCTCAATATTTTAGGGAACAGCGGTCGTTGATGGTGATTTCAAGACGGTCAGTGCGAAGGACTATAAAGGCAAATGGCTGATCGTTTTCTTCTATCCTCTCGATTTGTGAGTTTATCAAGCGGAAGTTTTCATCTTCATCGTATAGTCATCGAAGGAAATGACCTTAAATTAATCCTTAAAGCTAGATGGTTGATTTAAAGGGTGTAAATTAAAAAAGATCAGCTTGAAGACTTCTTAAAAAATAAGAAGGACACAGCATTCATTTCCTTTTAGGCGATCAACCATGGGCAATGCGGTCGCGCAATGGCGTTGCTTTGCAATCTGGCGCGACGACCCTTGGTTCGATTCTAAGTAGGGCACATTGTTCGTTATTTTTCACCCTCCATTCGTGCTCTTCATGTTCCTTGTATACTGAAATTCATTTGAGCCGACAAAGTGGGGGAGGGGGGTGTATTAGTTTATCAGTGTTTCAGGATAACAGTTTATTGTACTCTAAGGCAACGTAGTTGATCTTTGATGGTTTTATTATTTTTTGAGTGTTCAGAAATGCTTCAACTCCTTTCATTTCCATTTTGCTGAACGAGAATAGTCCATACTTCTTTGATATTTGAATAAACCTAATGATACAGGAATAATTCATGGCTAACCATCATTCCACCCCTTTTATCCTCCCTCGCCCTTTCAATTGCTGACATTTGCTTTCCTCTCCATCACCCCTTCTCCCGCTCTCATGCCCTACAAATTTTCTTTCGCTTTCATCCTCCTTTTTCCCGCTGCCTGATCAACTTCCCATTTCTTTTGCCTAGTCTTCCGAAATATTTCTGTCTTCCGCTCGTTGCTTTCGATAATCGATTTCTAAAGGTTTTTTTTTTCGTTTTCTCAACTATAGCTGTCATCAAGAGATTGCTTATTGCTTAATTACAGCACATTTGTATGCCCAACGGAAATCATTGCATTCAACGATCGTTCTTCGGAATTCAAGAAATTGGGTGCTGAGCTGATCGCTTGCTCATGTGACTCACAATTTTCCCACCTTGCGTGGATACAAACTCCTCGTAAAGATGGTGGACTTGGCGATATGCAGGTGCGCTTATTAATTTCATCTATGCAAATTGGATATCCTGAGAAATATCGGACTTATTAATCGCATTCAGCTAAAAAATAACCACTGTATGAATTGATGATGAGACGATTTTGAAGCTTCATCCTTACTATTATTTCTGCGGGAATTTACAAAAAAATATTCGCAATTGTTGGAGAGATGATGAGAGAAGTGAACTTTACTTTTTTAATCCCGAATAGCTAAATTAAAATGCAACAGTGATTTTTTTCAATATGAGATTAGCTTTTTTTGTGCTCAAATATTCGTTATTTTTATAAGTTTTGATTTTCAGAATTCCGCTGATTAGTTTATTCAAATGATATATTTTTGATAGATCTCCTCATTGATCTGTCTGCTTCATTGGTAATGACGTCATTCAGTCATGTTTTAAATGACGTCATTCAGATTCCACTACTTTCTGATTTCAATAAGAAGATCGCCGATTCGTTTGGAGTTCTGGATCATGATATTGGGGTTTCATACCGGTAAGCCGTGAATATATCTTCGTTAGCTAATCTTATTGATGGGATCTTGCATTTATAGGCAGTATGAATGCATGATTCTGAAGTTTTTTGCATTGCCTAGTTTGAGATCTCGTAAAATATTTTTATGTGCAAAATGCTTATATTACTATACTATCGGGTTTAATGTCGGTTCGTGTAGGTGAACAATTTGGTTTGCCTTTGTTAATTCACTTTTGTTAGTATACTAGGTACTTCCCAGGAAATGGTACCTCCCAGTATAAATTATGCTAGGAGGTACTATTTCAGCACGGATCATCAATCGTCTTTAGGTTGAAAAGAGGAGTCGTTGGTTAGGATGATTACTGGAAACATAGGTTAGGGTGATATTGTTGCAGTGGTTTATTCCTGATTGATCCGAAAGGAGTAATCCGTCACACGACAGTCAACGATCTGCCTGTTGGAAGAAGCGTCGATGAAGCGCTTCGCGTTCTCAAAGCTTTCCAGTTTGTCGAGAAGCACGGCGAAGGTTAGTTTCAAATCGTTTCAAATGACTCTTATTTCACTCCGATGGCGATTAATATCATCGCTTGAGGATTTTACGGTGAAGTTGTTGTTTGGTTCTTGTTGTTGATCATCTGTATACAGAAGACCGATTGATCGTCTGAATATGTTTATAGAAATGGCCAACTGAAATTGTGCTGACATCAGTGATGATGGCTGATACAGACAGCTGCATATTTGATGCCTTTTCAGGTTGTGGCGTTAACTTCCATTCACCACTTTCGCAATCATAGAATAGTTTCTTCGTGCTTCAGTTGATATTTTAATTGTTGTTTATTTGCATATTTTATTGCTAAAAGACAATTCATGCACAAATATCACTGTGTGTTGCGGCAATTTGCCGTTGCCTGAGGCATTTTTATACTAGCGAATTGTTGGTACCATTATAAACGTTTGTAATGGCCATTGATGCCCTTACAAGTACAGTGTATGTAGGAGACTTAAGATTAGTATATCGCAGTGGCATTTTACAAGAGAAAAACACTAATAAAGTATTTCCCAAATATGGGGAACGCCTCTCTAATGCCGTTGAATTATTTTTAATTTATAAGTAAAGTGGAAAAGTTTTTTAGTGTGCCCAGCGAATTGGCATGATAATGAGCCAACGATCAAACCTGATGTGAAAGGAGCCAAGGAGTATTTCAATAAAGTCAACAAATAAAGGCATTGACCGATTTCTTGATTCCATTATCCTGAAGTAATCGTCCGATACGTCGTGTTCTTTTCTTTTATTCTATTCTTTTTCTTTTCTATTAACAATATGAATTTGATGGTCGGGTATTTGAGGTTTATGAGCGTTTAGAAGGGATATTGTTTTGAACTATAAACCCGGTGAAGTTCGGAAAGAAACTTCCAATTTTTGCGTTTTTTATCTTACAACTCTATTTGTTCCCAAGCGTTTTTCACTTTTATTAATGGAAAATTTTTTATTGGAAAGTCATTTGTTGGGAATTTTCTGAGGAGAATAAGCAGTGGCGGTTTTACTATACTGAATGAGATTAATGAAAATATTTTCTAAGGGAGGTATACATCATATTTATTCGTTGAATGCGTTTTTGCAGAGTTGTATTCACCGATTTGATTTTTCTATATTGCATTGTTTTTGCTGGGAGTGAAGAAAATCCGTTATAGTGATCGTTATTGATGATTATTACTTATAGGTGATACAACATTTCAGATATTTTTAGTTTTAGCATAACGAATATTTCATTATTATTATAATTTTATTGATAATAAATTTCCGGATATTTACACATCGGCTATTTCCGGATATTAGTGGATAATAGTGAGTATAGAGATGTGTTATCATCGCCTAATAGTTTATCTGTTGATTTGCACTGCTTCAGTCAGGAATATAGCCGTTTTAATAAGTAATTAGTGGCGATATATTTGGCACTTCTTTATAGCACATATTTATATAATCATAACACAGCACACCATTATTAGAATAATAAGTATAGCACAAGACGATTTGCATATGAAGCTTAAATCCACTGTTTCGTTGTATTTCAGCGAAAGTTTATTTTACATTAATAGTGGTAGTATTTAACACATTTATATATGGGATATTTCAAAAAAACCTTAATAATCTGTATTGTGTTGTATTCTAAGTAATCATTGCGTCAGTACAGTAATAGCAAAACTTATGGAACTTTATTGAGTAGGAACGCGACGATAATCGATCGCTATTTCCGCTATCTGATGACGAAGCGGAACTTTGGAACGGGATGGGATTATGGTAGCTTATATGATTGTTGATGTTACGGTAGTTAATTATTACCTGTTCGTTTTCATTGATATATGAATATTAATACAGTAGGAAATAATCACAAATCATTGGCATGCGATATGGAATTGAAAGTATTATAGACGTAAGGCATAGTACAAAGCATAAGAAGTTGCCATCAACGAAGCACATTATCATTGCCACAGAACTTACTGTACAATCGAAGAGTAACGACCTTACTTTCCATATATATGATACACTTCAACGGAACAATAATTGGTTTGAGTATATGTAGGTGAAGACAGATCGTTGTTTACATCGTATAGCGATGAGGTTTCTATGAATTTCGATAAGTTGGTTTATATCAGAATGAGTTGGTGATCTCGGCGGACGTGGAAGAGGGGTGAAGGTAGAAATGATACCATTTTATTTCTTCTCTACCATCTCCAGTGTTCTGCTGCTCCATCAAGTTTCCGAAAAAAAGCTCTACCATTGCTTTGTCCATTCGGCGGATGCACCATCATGCTTTCCGATCGGTGCTTCCTGAGGGTCGATTTTCGATGAAACAATGTGGCATGAATGGGAGAACTCATCGATCACACTAAAATCCCTCTTCTCTTCGCACCGAAATATATTTATCAAATGGTAAGCCCTATATGTTTAATGATAATTAAAGCATTCCAGGGTTTACCGAATCGAGGGTATGTGAAAGGTGTCGGAATTGGAGAGGTTTCACTCGACGGGAGATTACTTGACGGTAAAGGTGCTCGAAAGAACGATGTATAGACGTCGTGCGATTGTATTGCCTCTATCGTTGGCGTTTTCGAGACGTACGTTTCTACATTTTGACTGCAAATTTAAGTATTTTATAAAGCATTGAAGCATAGACTTTAATTTTTTTTGCTTACTTCAAAAAGCAATTAGCCCTGAGGGCATGAACCTAAGCTACAATTATAATCTTTAACTGCTAAATAAATTTGTCATCGGATTTTTGACGTTATAAGGAGAAAATCGCAGAAAATTTATGAAATTTATGTCAACAGTAGCCAGAATCTATAAGATGATTCAGTACTCATCAATTTTCTATTCACTAATCTAATAGATAAAATCTATAAAGCGCAGTATTTATATTAAATGATTTTAATATTACTTTTTTCTTCATTAACTAACCTTTGATGAGGCGTCTCATTCGTCGAGTTACAATTACGCTTCTTTTCTTTAGTACGTCGATTTTGAAACCAAACTTTTACCTGTAGATACAATCATTTGTATATTTCTAGTGAAATTAGCACTTCTTTTTTTTAATGAAGTGGGCTAAGGGAATATTGGACGTCACTCTTCATTTCCTATATTCAGAAGTTGTTTTTTTTTGTTTCATGTTGTAAAGTGTTCACTTTTACAAATTCATTGTCAATCGTCTTTCACTTCGAAATTGCTAATTCGTTGAGTTGAATTTTTCATCAATGAGATCATTTTTTAATGGGTTGTTTTATTTCAAGTTGAATCGCTGAAGTTAATTCTTTTTTCCCTTTTTTTTGCATTTGGGAATTCAGATTGCGAATCTAAAAGTTGATTAAGTTTTCTCAAATTTTATCGTTTTTAAAATTACAATCCTCTTATTGACAGTCGGAATCAAAGCAAGAAATAGGTGGCTTCAATCACAAAACAGCTGTCAATCAGGATACTATCAAAAAGATCTATGAACCATGACCGTTGTATAAATAGACTATCAATAATAACCTTATCATAAAATATCTGTCAATAATGGTGAATACTATTCTTGAAACATTTTTAATGGAAAAAAATAAAAATGCTAATGATAATATTTCTCAAATATAGAGAAAATAAGGCTGAAATCATATTTTTGTCTATATAAAATATTTGCGAAAAAAATTTATTTTTATATTAGGCTGGTGAATTGTGAATTGATATTTGCCTTTGTGAATTGATCATATTCAAAAGGAATTTTATAGAATTTTTTTTAATAGAAAAAATATATGGGACTTTCTTATATTGAAATCAAATTCTTAATTAGACGAATTATATTTCATTTTATTTCAGAAACGTACTATTTTGTTTATTTCATTTTTTTCTTTTTCTTTTTTGATAATTCCAAATCGTCATCGAAATAATCAATTTCTTAATATTTAAATTACCAATTTTTTTAAATAGAAATTGGACAGCTGTAATTGTTTTTTTTTCTTTTTTTAAGAAACAGTTTGATGAGGAGGGAAAAAATCCTGAAAAAATATGTGGGGCACTAAAAATGTATTACTGTAAAAGCCTTGAGATCATAAAATATGGAAACATGAGGTATGCAAAATTGTCTTTCAATGGTATAAGTGACCTATACGAAAAAACTACAGTATATGAAGAATTTTTATGGAATATTTCACCATCGATGAGCACTAAGTAAGGATCATAATAGAAATAAGACTAATAGATATTAATATAAGCTAAACATTTCGGATCATATATATTTGAATGAAAAAAGACAAACTTGTGTATCGGTAAGATTGAGTTTTTCAGCTAAATTTGCTCTCTCTTCACCAATAAGATATGGATTATTTTCGTATTCCTTTTCGAGTTCAGCTAATTGAGTCGACGAAAATGTTGTTCTTGGTCGTTTTGGTCGATGCAAATCGAGAGCTTTCGGAAATAACATCTCTCTTACTTCTCCTTTTGAATCTTCAAATAAGATTATTTTTTATAGCGATTTAAAAATAGTTTTCGATATTTTAATAGATCATATTTTAATGGATAGAGATATTAGTTTTCAGTTAAGTTTAGCATTTTATACGTCAAGTGAAATATAAGCAAATTGAAATTCTTGAAGGAAAAAGTAAGCTATTAAATAAATTATTTCTAAAATGGATATTCCTTTTTTTCTCTTGATTTCAAAGTCATTCGAATTCTTTCTTCGATCATTCCGCTGATTTCTTTGAAACTAGAAAATAATTCAAATAAAATTGAATTGATTGAGAAAAATTTGTGAATGAGAAATCATAAATTTTAAAAAATATTCAATACTAGGCATCGATCGAAGAAAATCAGTCAACTTTTCTCTATCGATAAAATTTCGATATTTTTTATGAAAATAATACAGGTATCCTTGCCGGAAATAATTGTTTTAGTTTTGCATCGTATTTCATTGAGTAACAATTTATAAAGTATGTTGGGTGTTTTTGAGTTATGAGCCAACTGAAATCCGGCCCATTACCTGTTATTCGCATTACTTGACAATAATCGGGTATTGATGACATATTGATGCAAATCTGCAAAATATTTTATTGCTTTAATCTTAGATGAAATCTTTTTTTAAATGGTAAACGTAAACGCATTACGATGAAATAAAAGACATCGACTCATTAACGTTGCTCTTATTTAAGGGTCTGCTCTTTGCCATACGCTGGTATCCTTGCTTATTCATCGAACTAGGCTACGAGGAGGCAAATTTATGAGTTTTTTTTTGGGGGGGGGGTGGGGAGGGGGGATGGACGAATGAAGTGTTTTAAGCGGAAGAAATAAAATAAAGCACCCATTTCTAGTATCGAATTCGTCAACAGAGAACTGTTGCCCATATAATTAAGCATACATTTCGTTCGCATTTGTACAATCTCTACCCCTTAATTTCTACCCCTTAAGAGGGCAAAGTAAATCTAAAGTCTAAATAAATACGCCCATATATAATGAAGATACCCATCTAGAGTTTGGGTAAAATTTTAAGCGAAAGACATAAAATACGTACGATACAGGGAGTAATCAAACGATGTTTTATGAATTGAAGATTGCAATAGATGAATTGTCATATAATTACGTGTGAATAGGTGAGAGTGATGCGGTCATATTGTCTCGAGATGAACACCTTATTAATTGCTCATCATCAACAAACAATACCGCCGCCTTGCTCTCAACTCAAAACACTTATAATTGCACCAATCTTTTCTTTTTTTTTTTTTATTAGAGGAAAATAATTTACCCACCATGGGAAGTTTTCACCTAAAACAATTTACCCATAAAAGAATAAAGCTCAATTATGGGTACATATAATTTTCATCCCTTTTGAATCCATTTCATTGCAAAATAATTGCAATTTTTTTTCGAATTAATGAGTTGATGCGCACATATTAGGAGACTGAAAGAAGTAGACGGGGCGGGTTTCGAGGAAGAGGGATAGCACTCATGAAAGGAAATATTTCTGCATATGAAAGGAAAAATTTTTTTAAATATTGTTTAGTTTCTATAGAAATCCGTTAACGTTTCATTGAACGACTGCAAAATTTACTTTCACTAATAAAAATTTCAAATAAGTAAAAAAATTTATGAAGTTAATCAAAAATATGGGATTTAAAAAATAATACCTATAGAAATATCGTATAAATAGAAAATACCAAATGCAAAAAAAAACATTTCAGGTTTTTTTTTTTTTTTTTTTTTCAGAACGATACTCAGTATGTGTAATTAAACTCGCTAATTTGTTTAATGATTTTTCTTAAAATTATGATGCAAATATGTGAGGAAATTCTGCAAACAAATTTATATGCAAATTTTAATAAAGAGAAAATAGCCTAAGAATAAAGTTATACTACAAAAACAGCTGCTTAAATAATCAACAAATCAAACAGTGCCATAAAGCATGAATATCAATAGGAAATACGATTTCTTTATGTAATATATATGCAAATTTGCAAAACATTCAATTTACATTCAATATGCAAATTAGATGCAAATAAAAATTTGCATAACAAAATTTGCAACGATTAAAACAATTGTTCTAAAATTGAAGCAATCTTTTAAGATGATAAATAGTAAATTCTCTAAATCGGAACTTAATATTCACAAGCGTTTATGAATGGAACACCATAAAACAGTGTGAAACGATTTCTGAGCAATACGGGTCGAGATGAGTGAACATATGCCTACAAGCATTGAAGAGGTGCTCAAGTAGAGTGACATGCAAATGGAGGATGTTCAGTGTGGATAGAACACTGCATTTCCTAATGGACAGCCTTGTGCGTCGCTCTATACAATAACCCCCCATCTAATAAACACTTATTCTTGCAATGCGTTTATACTGTATAGGATTTTAATTGGTACTTTTGAGATACTGTATAGACGTTTTAATTGGTACTTTTGAGATAAACTCCTATAAGAGAAACAATTGCATTGCAATAATTAATTTGAATATCTTTTCATGAATGGAAATTTGCCAAACGTTAATATTTTGTAAGAAATATTGCATAAGTATTCAATTGTTTATTTCAATAATCATTTATATCCGAAATTTTCGTCAAATAAAATCACATAGAAAGTATAAAAGAAATGAATTTAAAATTTCGGTGGTACTAAGTTGATTTAGTTGAAATCCCCTTTTGAAATACTTTTGAGGAGCGTTTTCTAACGATAGAACATTTCTGAATTCGGTATGTATATTACAGATTCGTTCAGCATACTGTAGTGCGCTTATGATGAGATCAATTGGTGCATAAGTTTTGTGGGCTTTAGCGTCTAAAAGCCTTTATCAATGACTATCGACGAAATTTTTTCTTGAAAAGCAGTATAATTTTTACTTTATTTTTATCTCTTTTTTTGCTTATTTCATCGTTCAGAACAATGGATAATGATTTATTTTCATATCATATTGCAGATTTTATTTATTTATTTTTTTCTTGTAGGCTATAGAAGTTAAGCAGCTATGTGACATAGTATCTTATCGGTTTTTCCACCATATTACTGTTACTGAATTTACATATATAGTTGGTTCCTTTAATATGGTCATAGATAGCCACAGTGATTAAATTTTTAAGGAATGAGCTCAATCGAGTTTTCGTTTTTTATTTATTTTATTAGCCTCAACATCCATAAAATAATTCAGCTTAATGCAATAGTATCTTTCATTAAAATCGTTGAAATTGTCGTTGCTTTTTTTTATTCTCTGATATATACTGCTAATATCAATGGCATAGCAATAGTTGAAGAATTTCTAGCAAAGAAATGGAAATATGCAAATGAGAAGCATATTATTGTTATATCAATATATGAAAATATCTCCTTCAAAAAAATTTTAATTATTTTTTTAAAGGTAATTATATGAATACTACCATCGTTAAAGACCTAAAATTGAACTCAAACTATAGAGTTATTGCTCAAAAATTTTTCTAATATAAAAAGTTATCTTTCAGATGTTTATTAATAAAAGTGAATTTGTAACTTTATTTGTTCAAAAAAAAAAAATCGACAAATTCTTATTTAACATACAATTCATTTCGATACCGTATATACATGTTTACCGTATATAAATTTATCGTACATATTTTATTACCGTATATGTGATTTGGAAATTTATCGAAAAAAACGATAGCACTCTAAAATTGTTTATAAAGAGGGGTGTCGGCAGGACTAAAGATGCGTTTCTACGAGAAACTTGGCTCTTTTGAAATATTTTCGCTCCATTCATTTAGTAATCCCGGGGTTTTATTATGCCCCCATGGTTCCATACCTGTAAAACTATTGCAGCTATTTTCTTCTAAGCTACAATTGGCGATTTTACGCGGGATTATTTAAAAATGGAACGTTCATATATTGTGGTACTTCTCGTACTCTAATTGGACTGGATTTTCGCGTATCTTTGTATAGAAGTCATTTGCCTTGTTTCAATCCTGGATCGTGTACTTCCTCTTGCGTTTCCAGTTGGAACTTACCACCCCCCTCCCCCCTCCTCCCCCCCACACCTTGATTGGAATTCATTTGTTGCAGTAGAGAAATTTTTCAGCCGGCCCATATGAAGATGTTATCATTTTGTCTTTCTAACTTCGTTATCATTTTGCATGAAGTATATTTTTAGGCAGTTTTTGACGAGCTATCATCGGTGAAACAATGCAAACATTTAACGACAACAAAGCCGGTATGATCGGCCTTGATAAGGTTATTTTTCTGATCTATCTCTCACAATTAATTAGGTACAATTACAGTTTATTCAGAATTTAGAAAAGAGGGGAATTTTTCTAAGCCAAAGGGAAGAAAGTTTTGTGTCAGTTTGTTGATAAAAGCACTATCATACTTTGTCAACATTATTCGTTTGCCCACTTTTATGCATTTGATCAAAAAAAAAGAAATTTGCTTACTTATCTCGCTGTAAAATAGCATTGTTCTACTTTATGATCAAAATTTTTCGATCTCTTTTAGCATTTGGCACGCCTTTTCGAACACTTGAGGGAAATAAGTTCTCAAGGAAGTAGGTAGAGAGGAGGCTTTATCAAAAAGTGCTCCAGAGAGAGGAACAAGCTCCAAAGAAAAAAAACTTAAAAAAAACCTCTGAGAATAAAAGAAGAAATCCACTAAAATAAGGAAGAACAAACCTAAAAAAAGGAAAAAAAACCCATAGACAAACTTTCATTTGTGCTTGAGCTTTCCCAAGCGCATTGTTCAGATCTTCAAAACGCAATATTCAAGCTGCAGATTCGAAAAATATATTCAATTTTTTCTTAAGCATTTTAGAACCTTCATTAAACAGACCTTAATTACAGACTATAGCCCAAGAACATCCCACCTCCCACAGTCGTAAGTTCCACAACATTTAAGCCTCTAATGGCACATTAATGTTCTAACTTCCGGTGAGTATTAAGTTCTACTAATTTCATCACCCCCCAACTAAAACCTACAATTTCATCGCAAATGTTTTTCTTTCAATTATCCTATCTTCTTACTTAATGTGAATATTCATTCTTCATTGCTCGAGTGACTACCTTGTGAATATTCATTCTTCATTGCTCGAGTGACTACCATTTTATAATTTTTTAAGGAACGAATCCAGAAAATTATCGAAGAGAATACGAGTCCAAATTTCGATGAATATGCGAAGAAACGAAATGAACGTATCACATCACGTATTGAACATAACCGCAAGCTTCTAACAACTTTCACTCCTCAGCAAATTGCAAAAACGCAATGTGAAGTAAATTTTTATTTATCTAATTTAGTATTGTAATGCTAGATTAACGATACTATCCGAACTAACCCACCGTCTATCGATTCTATCGATTATAATATCGGAGTTGTCATCACAAGCGGTTGAGGTTATATTGCCAAATGGCAGTGCACTTTGATTGCCAAATGTAATGATTATTTATATTTTGTTTCTCTGATGTTCCTAAAGATGCAAACATCTGGAGTCAGATTGGAGTCATATTTAATTATTTCTAGATGGATGAACTTGTGGAATTATTAGAAGAGGGACGAGATTTATCACGGATTGCATTGCATATTGATATGGATGCATTTTATGCTGCTGTAGAGATGAGAGATGATCCTTCACTTCGTACTGTGCCGATGGCTGTCGGATCAGATTCAATGTTGGTATGTTTTTTCGTCTTATAATCGAATGAGTTTATCACGCTAATTTATTATAAAGAAACTTTAAAAAAATTAGTAATAAAAGTGGATATGATCGAACGAATGGATTTATAAAAATAGATAACTGCATTGAGTATTAATTTTGAGAGATTATTCATCGAGTGGTCGTTTAGAGTGGAAAACAATCTACGATCGGAGTTGTCATGCAAATAATGACCAAAGGATATAAGAATCACACTTGAGAACCATGAATCAGGACATTCTTACCGTAATATTCTAATCGAGTAGGTATTAGTGACCGGTATTAATGACCAAAAGATATAAAAAGATCTGCAAAATTTATCTGGTATATGCTTCACTATTTAAGGTATGCTATATGAGCACTGATACGATCAATGATTGCATGACAACCGTATATCTCTATTGAAACATCTAAACGTAGGAGCATTCAGGAGGTCTGTAATAATGGTTGCATTGTAGAGTACGTCGAACTATATTGCACGGAGATTCGGTGTTCGTGCCGCAATGCCTGGATTCATAGGTCGTAAGTTATGTCCAGAATTGAAGATTATACCTTGTGATTTCAACAAATATCGAGCTGCCAGTCATGAGGTAACAAATCTAATTCCTTAAACGGCTCCACAACTGAAATTTCACTCCTATTTGCCGAGTTTTTTTTAGTTTTATACTACTAATAAATGTTTTTGAGCAAGTATGCTTAGGTGTGATAGATTGAAACTAAGAGAAGCATGGTCCTAGGTGTGATAGATTGAAACTAAGAGAAGCATGGTCCTATGATGATAGAAGGGGACGGGGAGGGGGTGGAAGGGTGGACAGGTAGCGCGACGTCTTCCATCGTAATAATCGTTGTAAGAAGATTGACACAGACATCGATGCGTTCTCATGCTTCTTTATGGCTCAGCAACCTCGTGACTCTTCAAAGTGACCAGTCCAAGTTCCTTCGACTTCAGTTTTTGGCCGCGATGTCATCATGTGTGGCCACAAATCCTTCTCCTTTTTTCCTTCTAATACACTGCGTATGTTCGTTTTTCCCCAGACGTTCTGCGGATCAGAAGTAATGGCACTCAACACACTCCATTCAAAAATTTGTCTCCATCTCATACTAAAAGTCATCTCTTTGCGTTCCTTCCAAACTTCTGATTGAAGCAGTCAAATCTTTCTGGTAAGCTATCATTGCTTATTACAATTTGGAAGTTTCTGCTGAATCTTTTTGATTAGTTAAAAGCTCCAAAAACCTCGGAGAGGCAGCAACGTTCATGTAGAATTGGAAAAGGGAGAACGATTTGATTCTTATTTGCATAATGTTGCCATGCCCCTAATTGTGCTACTGGAGAGTGATTACATGTTAAAAAATCATATAAAAATTTTTGAGGTCAGAAAGGTTTTCGAGGAATACGACAGCAACTTTCAAATGGGTAGTCTGGATGAAGCATACCTCGATATTAGTGAGTATGCACTCACACGTCTCGAACCTGGTACTGTTCTTAATTCCTTTCCTGCGAGATTTCAGGTCGTTATGTTTTGTAAAACTAATAATTTCCTCTAATACTAGCAGGAACATAAACATCCGAGTCTTTAATACTTTTTAGGTCAAAAAACGATTAAATTTTATGATTTTAAATTTTCCTTTATACTCACTGAATTGAATGATAAAGGCTTTATTAGTATGTATGGTGGATTATTTCAGTGGAACGACCTCGTATCCGTTACACCGGTGATTGCATTTGTCGCTTACCACTGCTTAGGGAAGACGAGAAAGAAGAAATGAAGAATGCGAAGGTGTCTGAAGAACTTTGTGGGAAATGTGGAAAAATACGGCTAAGTGTATATGATATGGTTTGCTTTGGCACTGATATTGAAGAGGTAAGTTGTTATCATTGGTGATGCGATCACGTGAATTGCTGTCGTTTGTAAAATCACTAAGTGCTATTTCTTTAGTAGGTTGCTGATACAGATGGAAATCACCATCCTTTTTTCTGTTGAAATCGAAATGGGAGATCCTATCTTGGAAGTATACCCTGAGGTTGTTCAATGATGGTGTTGGTGATTCAGTAAGAAGTCATTCCAGCAGAGTTGTTATACATGTTCGGAGCAATGTTCACAAATGGAACCGGAGCTAATGACTATCGTATTTCTAGCTCACTGCAGAATTGTTTGCATCTATTAAAGAAGCTGTCATTTATTTCTATCAGTTTTGTTTTCTCATTTCTTCCTTTTCAACCGAAAGATTTGATTCTGAGGGGTATTTTTTGAAGATAAGCCCTGCTGTTTATTGCTATATGGTTGAAAATTTATTCTTTTAATGAAATGGCCATTAAACAAAACGTAGTTAGGATTTTGCAAATGTAAAACAAAGTATTGTAATAAGTTTTATTTACGCGATTCCTCCCTAATTGTTGCCCCACCAACAATGGTATATCTCTCAATGATATGAAATGCATTCAACTGATTGCTTATCTTTACTTATTGAAATTTATTACAGGTATCGCACCGAATTCAATGATCGCTAAAATTTGTTCGGATATAAACAAACCAAATGGGCAGTTTCGTGTAGCCAATAATAAGGAGGCAGTGCTGAACTTCATGCGGGATCTACCAATAAGAAAGGTGTGGGGAAATGTCGATGTTATTAAAATAGATTAGAGATAAAACAGAGATGGATTTTATTTGTATTTTTGGAACGAGACATGAAATGGCCTTTTAACGATAAAGAGATAATAGTTTCGATCTGAAGATGTCGATGAAATCATATCCATTTTAGAAAAGTACAATTATAAAAACTTTGGACAAATTGAGCCATTTAATCATGTTAAAGTTTAAATATAGAGCCCTGTGCTAATTTCCTCTTCTTTCGAAAATTTGTTATATGACCAGAACTTGGATGTTTTGTGGCCATTATTGACTCACCGGATATAAGGGAGGGGCAAAGTGGGAATAGCGTTTTAGGGCCGAAACTTTAGAGAAACTCATACAGTTTTTATGCTGACCCATGCAAGTGTACCATTGAATGAATATTATTCTTTATGGAAATGAAGCTAACGATATTTAAGCGTTTATTTAGATGATTTTTAAAGGGGACATTTGAAGTTTTCTAGAGTATCAAGCAAGAAATCTTTACAAACTTCTGCAAATTTGTCACAATTTTCTAATTTTGTTTCGTCAATTTTAACGGAAGAAATGCTCTCAACGAGTATTAGAATTTCTGAAGAACTTGTTACATACTCTTTACATCGATGAATTTTCGGCTCATTTCAGGTAAGTGGTATCGGTGCGGTTACAGAGGCAATTCTAAAAGGTATCGAAGTGGAGAAATGTGGTGATCTCTACGAGAAACGTGCAATAATCAGCTTATTGTTTACACGATGTTCTTATGAGCATTTTCTGCGTATTGCATTGGGTATATCAACGTCCTATACGTCGTTTTTTACATCCGAGAAAGAATCGAGACGTAAAAGTATAAGTGTTGAAAGGACATTCCATCCAACTGGTGATATAGAACTTCTTATTGAGGTTACTATTTTATTATAATATTTCATATTTGAGAATTTCTATGCAATCCAAAATGAATTTCATTAGTAACTTTAATAGCTCACTTATAGCGATTAATGATTTGCATATAAAGATGCTTGAAGTGTTGGTAATCCCTGAACAATTTTACCTAGCTTCATTCATAGGTGCACATATTTTTGTAACTATTTTCCTAGAGTACATATTTTACTCATTTTCATACACGGTAATGCAGTTCATTTACTTAAATCAATCCACTACCGTATATATATATTCCTGTTTACCATTGGTCATTACTTTTAAATGATTACTGTACACAATTGAAGATGATACGATGCATCCATCACCATCCGTTTTATCTTTCTATATGCGATAATTTCAGCTTCTTCGAGAGAATTCACTATGCTCACATTTGGATTAAATATAATTAATGATGGATCCTCCACGTTTGAATTTTAGGCGGTTAGGCTATAATTCTTCATATTTTTGCAGATAACTGAAGGTCTATGTAACGAATTGATTGAATCACTATCGAAACGTTTAATTCGTGGTGGATATTCGGCTACTGTAAAGATAAAATTTTCCACTTTTGACGTGATTACTAGATGCATTAGGTATGGTAGTTTATTATTCCGTTTATTTTTCTTTCATTTCCTTTCTTAAACAATTCATTCTGATTTATTCATCGAAGAATAACTTGTTTTACTTGTTTTTATTTTTTTTAGAAGATATAAATAGCTGGTAGTTAGCTGTTAGTATTTCATGTTTTTTTTTTCTATTAAAATATTTTGTCATCCGTGATGAAAGATTATATATATGTGAGTAAAAATCAAAGCATTATCTGCTTTCGCTGTTTTTTTTTTTTGGTCATTCAAACAACGCTTCATCATTTACTACGATGTTGGAAACAAACGAAATTCTTTATATACGCTGATCTTTAGTAAAACTTTATAATATTTGAATGATGAGCGAAGGACATAGTTACTATTTCAGATCCTTTTAGAGATTTTCTTTGCTAAATCATGGTGATTTTGGTTACTAGATCGATTGTATTCTCATCCCTGAGATCTGAAGGGGAGAGTAAAGGAATGGACAAGGAGGAAATGAGAGGTCATTGATCTCCTTTAGCATTGTGTTGGCAAAGTAGTAGAAAGATTGAATTCCCTTATTTAACAAATACTGTACGTTGATTCGTTTTACAGTGTTGACTACGTGATATGCGATACAAGCCATTTAATGCCTCTATGTGAACGAATAATTAGAAACGAATTACGTGATGGTAATAAACAGTTGAGGTTATTGGGTGTTCGTCTTTCACGACTACTTTTTATTGATGACAAGGTGAGCAACTATTTCTAAAAATTTTTTGTCCTTTCTATCTCCCCTCCCCCCCCCTTCCCCTTCCCCCTACCTCCAATCTTTCAATTCTGTTCTACTTATCGTCTCTTTTTATCTATTACCATGTGAATGTGTTACATATCTGCTGTAAATATTTCTCTTATATTATTGTATAATGTAAATATTGTACTAAGTAATTAAGCATATAAAATAATAATATTATTAAGCATATAAAATATAAATAAAGTATCTGCTATAAGTATTATGAATGTAAATATTGCATAATATTCGTCATTTTAACATTGATATCTTGATGATGTTAAATGATTGATGATACCTTCACAGTCAGAAGTAAATCAATTGCTTCTAATGTATTTCATTAGG
The DNA here is from genome assembly GCA_006503575.1 of Baylisascaris schroederi. Taxonomy (NCBI): domain Eukaryota; kingdom Metazoa; phylum Nematoda; class Chromadorea; order Rhabditida; family Ascarididae; genus Baylisascaris; species Baylisascaris schroederi. Next base: position 375,770 of record QEWY01004169.1, on the reverse strand, counting down.
AGAAAAGATCAAATTATGATCTCATTCATTTGAAGTGTTGTACATATTCCTTAAATGGTGCCTGAGACTATTGTAATAACTGATAAAATACTATTTCAGTCATTGTCTGTAGTTCTTAGATAATATCAATCCCCCATTGTCAATTTTTATCTATTAGAGAAAATACGATTATTGGTTAAACTTTTATTAAAATTTGGCTAATTAAGTATTATAATTTCATCTCTTTTAAGAGAATATTTCGACAACGTATGAAAAAGAAATAAACGTGAAAATATGCGAAATTATTTATGAAAAGATAATTAAATGATATTTTATATGCGAATCGGAAAATATTTTTCGTAGGTGGAATCGATGAAATCACTAACTTCATTCTGGTCAAATATGAAGCACGATAATCTAGTTGGTGCGGAAACGGTTACTAATGGATTTGAAGGAATAGATGAAGAAGAATCCAACGATGCAACAATCTTGTTGTCTAATTCAGCCGTTAGCTGTTCTAAATCATCAACTAATTTATTAGAAGATGCAGTTGGTGAGCGTGTTGTACAGCTATGTCCAATTTGTGAAGCTGAATTACCCGACGAATTGACTGCTGTAAATAGGCATATAGACGAATGCTTGAATAGGTGAGTCAATGGTTCTTCGTTTATGCTTTATTACTGCTTAATTATTTAATCACTGCTTAATTATTTCTATTTATGAGGGTTACATGGTTTTTGCCTGAATTTCATGCCGTATTGAAGACAATAGCAATAATGTGGGAGTTGTTATAAATATAGTGGAAAAGATTTTTTGTTCCTCATCAAATCCGTAATATATGACTGCTTATTCTTTCACTAATTTGTCGTATAGATTATCTATGGCGAGTTTTTAAATGGAATGGTTTTACTCCTTATTGTGATTTTCTCTAGTAAAGATTGAAAAAGAAAAACACAAGATTTCAGACAAGCAATAGCAGAACTACAGAATGAAGAGAAAGAAGCTGGCGAATCTCGTAGCATATCAAGAAAAAGATCCACAAAGCGCGGTCGGAGTTCGCCAAAGCCTAAATTATCTTCAATCGATGATGGCATGAGAAAAAAGGTTTCAATACGCGACTATTTCACAACAAAAAACCAGTAAATCTTTTCAGATGATGTGTTTATTGCTGTGAATGTTTGGATATAATTGTAGCTAGGAAGGGATACTGGGACTTGCAGTCGTGTTTTGAGTGTGAGGATATATAGCATCATGAGGCGATCGATGTACTCGATCCTTGCGGCAAAAAGATTTCGAAGCATAAAGATTATATTCGTCAAATATTTGAAGAGATGAATTATTCTTTATCCGTTTTGGTATATCTTTACCTTATTCCTAAGCTTAATCGAACGGGGAATCTCCTCTCCCATTCCTCCATTCTTTCCCCACACTTCTTCATCAAATGCTTTATTCGGTGCGAGTAGTGATCATATTTTATATACGCATATTTTGAATCATCTAGTATATTCATTATCATTGTCTTCCTGCTGATCTCGGAAGATTCTTTTATTCAATAAGTTGTGGTGTTCTTCTGCGTTTTTTAAATCTTCTTTCGCACCTTACCACTTTTTAACGGGTATTGCACTTCATTTTGTTTTTCACTGCCAAATGTTGATATGTTATTTGTGCAGATATGTATATATCTGTTACTTCAAGTACTTATAGGAATAAAATTTGCACATTTTGATTCTCTTATTTTTATATAACACTATTAATTGTGTGCTACTCGATGTTGAACTTCATGAAGTAAAACGTCATTCATAGATTTGTATCGAAATCATCTTCAAGGTCTCCTTGAACAAATTTCGCTTCACTTATGCAAATCAGTGCATTCGTTGAATTTTTTTCATTCTGCAATGCAGCCACCTTACGGTGAAGCGGTAAGTGGACGTCCGGGTTTTTTCCCATGAAAGCAAACATTGCAAGGCAGTATCTCTGAAGATTTGTACCAACAACTTGCAAGGAGGTTCGGAGGTCATGAATAAGGATCTATCATGTCATAGAGGTCAATGAAAGAGATTTATCGAAATATATTATTTCTCGTTCGATCATCATATCGCCATGAATATCTTCTTGGAGAGGAAAAATTCAGCTTAATAATCGCCTAGGGCAAAATGTGTTAGTGGATGTGTATATGGTAGTAAATGGATACTGTCATATTATTCGTTAATTGAAAATGCATTATTTCATCGTTGATAATCCATCGATCTATTGAAACGCATTATTCATACAAATAAATATTACCATCTAATTGGTGTAAATCCAGTTTTTAATAGCCGATTCTCACTCATCACTTTCTCGTTCGATCATCATATCGCCATGAATATCTTCCTGAAGAGGAAAAATTCAGCTTAATAATCGCCTAGCGCAAAATGTGTTAGTGGATGTGTTGATAGTGCTTAATTGAAGGTTGAACGAGGTGGAAAGTTGTATGAAGAGGGAGGATTAGAATGGAGGAGAATCAGATGATATATGGTAGTAAATGGATACTGTCATATTATTCGTTACTCATCACTCAGTTCATTCAATGTCATGCATGCGGGTTCGTCTAGTCAATTGTTTAAAAAAATGCGCTTTTTTTTTTTAAATACGCATTTTAAACTTTGTTTAGGTTGCTGATTTAAACTACGCTGAATTTGTAACTTTCCAGATTCAGATAATTCTACGTTTAAGATAGGTTATATTTAAGTTTGCTGCAGAAAAAAAATTTACGATCATAGTTAAGAAATTTGCGAGAGCATCTTCTGTGGTCGAATATCACGAAGCATATTGTTATATGGGAGTCCTTTATATTTACTTCTGTTCATATATGTTTTATTAGCAATCATCATGGATGGGAATGTATAATTTCTTCTTTCTTATCTATCACCCATACAAAATTTTAAGCAGTAAATTGTGCAGCTCATTTAGCATATATCATACTACTGAGTTGGCAGAGATAGATGGTTGAGCGGATATGATTTACTTAAATATTAAATGGGTAAGAAAGAGGATTTCTGGGGTACTTGAGAATTACCGGAAGAAAAACAACATTTGAGGTCACTTTGTTGGATTGCTATTGTATGAAAATGTTAAAGATAGATAGATGTACCTTGAATGACGTTTCATTCACAAATATGATGCTAAAAAAAAATTAAATACAATGACCTCTCAGCAGCACCGATGAAAAGTTTATAGAAACGTTTTCTTCAAATTTTGCTCTCTTTTGTTTCGTTGATTTTTACGCTATAACGATGTAATGTTTGTATTTGTGCTTATTTACTTTACTTATTGAATGTTTTTCTAATAGTCTTTTGTTGTTAAAGAACTGCCAAAAAACCTTTTTGTAATTTTATTATTCAGAGATTCATTATGTTCCGTTGAAATAGGTGAGTCGTCATTGGGATATTTCTATATCACATTAGAACAGAGATATTTTCATTTGTTGTGGACTATATATATATATATATATATATATATATTCAGAGTGGGTGAATAATGGCACCTTCATCAACGAAGGATGACACCAATACAAATACACAATCGCAAAATGAAATACAACGGAAATGTAGCAGTTCATATACGAGATATTTCATTCTCTTCTATATACTCATCTGTTTAACGGCTGTATGGTGTAATATTCTTAGTTTCAACATCGCAATTCTTTGTACACATCCACACAGGTAATAATTCATCTCGAAATATCTTTTTAATCAATGTTAATGATAAATATTAATGATAAATAAGGATATATTTTT
>QEWY01004169.1:330247-366024 GCA_006503575.1 Baylisascaris schroederi | reverse complement strand
AAACAATTAAAATGTCATCATTTCATTGAATTTCATTCATATATGCATGAACGAATATTTGATTACGTCAAAGCTATCCAGATAGATATATTTCAATGAAAATGAATGATGTATACGTTCTTTTTGCAGATTTTCTTATTATCAGCTGCACTATTAATATGCGCAAATGGAGTGTTCATTTTATTAGGATCAGCAACACCAGCAATATGGGCACTTTCGAATGCTTCAATAACTGATGCAAAAATGCGAATGAAAAACATACGTAATTATGTTCACTAAATATTTTTTTCTAAGCAAAAGAGTACGATTATCGCTATGAAGAGCAATAAAATTTTGCATGATTTGAATAACTTTCTAAATCGTTTCACTCTTAAATGTCTCGTCTTCTATCTTATTGAATCATAATATCCTTATTGAGTTGTATTGAATATTAGTCAATGATATAAGTCAACTTTAGTGATGCTTTTATGAAACAATTATGTTTTCCACACTTTTATATCCGTATATAACTCGATCAAACTTTCGGAAATTCTACAATTAAGAATCATTGAGACGATTGGAATTGTATAGTTTTGAGGAGAAAAATTTTTGCAAAGGTCTAGAGAAGTCGAGATGATATTCAGCAATCGAAAAGAAAAAAACATCAAAAATACTGAAATAAATAAATTAGATTCTAAGAAACAGCATTATATTACCGCTATGGACTCATAAATTGCAAAGAATCCTCTTAGGAATTCTTCGAAAGAAACGAATTAGATCATTTATCAACGATCATATTCCTAGTTGATAAGAATTTTTTTTCTTTCTTTTTTTTTACGAAGAACGAATGTTTCTTCGACGATCAAATGAATTTTCCTTTGCAATATTTGACTTCAATTTGTGAATAAAATAAATTTTACATGCACAAATTTTTCTCTCAATATACATTGTCATGATGTTTTTAATAATTTGTCTTATTTGTCTTCACTTTTTTTGGTAATTAAATAAGTAAATAATTTAAGCACCTTTCTTCAGTCAAAAAACACATGCATGAAATAAAATAAATCAAAAGCACCACTTCAACTTTATCCTGTTGAAGTGATATCACGTTCACATTATCTATTCTGTCGATTTTATGTCGATATTTTGCAATAGAAAATTAATATCGACTTTTTCTTTTTTCATTCTTTGGCGTCCAATTGCAAAAGAAAAAAATCGGAATGCAATATAAATCGATCCACACGAACATTGTGGCATCATATATATGTAAAGAATTTAGATGATAGGTCGAAGATCTCACATAGAAGTTTTACGATGATTGATCTGTATTATAAAAATGTTCTTTAGAAGGTATAAAAAAGGGAGAAGAGCTAATGTTCTTTAGAAGGTATAAAAAAGGGAGAAGAGCATTCATGTAGAGTGTAAGGTATGAATATTCATTTCTTTTAAAATATTTTAAAATATAATATCTTTAAGCCATCAATTACGAATGATCCCCACGGTTAAGTTTCATAGACTATTGAAGAATAGATCTCTAAAGTGGTTGCAAGTTTTACTCCTGAACTATGAAGGAATTATCGCCATTAGTATATGCATTAGAAGCTTCCCAATTGAATATACGCTTCCGGTTTGATTAGCGACAAAAATGATTCAGCTTTTAATGTGATCAGGAAATTATGTCGTTTTAAATGAGATATGAGGGTCTGTGATGTTGACTGGTACCAGTCAACTGATAACAATCGATTAGCAAAACGATAGATCGTATAAGGTTTGTTAAGACATTTTTTAAAGCCATATTGGAAGTGATGAATTCATTGCAATCTTCCAGAATGGACATATTTGCTCACCTTTAATCAATCGTACCCTTTGATATGGTGGGAAAAAATCTCGAATAATTGAGTCACATAAACATGACGCTTTCTAAAATCCACTTAGAACAATGAAGGAGATATTTTCTCAGTTTTGTTGATTGAATTAAACGTTGTCGTTATCGATTGAAAGGACTTAACAAGATCTTTTTTTTTTTCTGCATGTTTATGATTGCATCAGCAATATATAAGAGAAAGAATCTCGTCTATATTTCATTGTTGTGTTTTCGCTTCAATTTGATGAAAATTTACTTGTGGGAATTAAAGAAGAATCGAAAAATTTTTATTGACAACCTCAATACATCTTTATTTGCACAATTCGCATATTATATTTGAATTTATATCGGACTATTGTTTTGCTTATAGGCAAATACAATTTCATATTCATTAGAATATTTATGAGATAGGTGATCCGCTATAAAATACAAACTAATCTGAATGTAAAAATAATTCGTATCACCGGATATAGTTTGGAAATATGAGTGGATTTACTATTCAACTAGCAGCATGAACAACAGTTAGCCAACTAAACTCTGTAGGGCTCGAAGAAGTGGATTTAATTATAGTTAATTAAGCCTAAATGAGAGATGATTAATGGTAGGAGTTTGTTTGGAAGGGATTGTAACATCAGCGGGGGAGGGGGGGGAGGGTGTGGAAGAAAAAAGAAAGACATAAGAAGCAATTGTGAGTCAGATAAAGAATGGCCCATTTTCCTCGAGAGCAAGCCATGGACTAAATGCAGTAATCGGTTGCTTTGGCATATAATAACCGCTCCATTGTTTTGCTAGTATCGTTTCACCATCACCATCAGGTGCTGAAAATATAAATTTATTACTAAGAAAAACATCATCCTCTTCGAATGGTTCTCTAAGAANGTATTAACTTTTTTTTAAACAATCAGAATGCGTACTCAAGTTATAAAAATGTCAGAAAAGTGAGGGATTTTTTTTGGCAAAAATTTTTTCTCAAATAAGAAACGAAATATGTTGGAATTTTATTGATCGATAGGAACGGACCTCTAATTTGCCTGAGTAGATGTGCAGGTGCATCACGAAGCGTAACAAGCGAATATGATAAGCTAAGTGGTGCTAAGAAGCCAACGATAAGCCAAGTCGACAATACAATGGCCGTCATACTAATTGAGGTGCGCATATTCAAGAAGCTGTAAATTGAATTTCTCTCGTTTGCAGCACTAATTTTTCTAACAATAACATTAATATTACGCAACAATAACTAAAATAGAGATGCTGAAATACTTTGAGTGATGGATTTGCAAGCGATTCGTTGAATTATGCACGAATACATATCACCGCCGTCATACTGTAGACGTTTTGGACAGTAGATAGCACTATGACGAATAAAAATAGCACAAACATCAATTTTATCCTATTAATATTCGATTATGGCATGTCACATTTTCACTCGTTGCCGAAAAATAGCCTCAAAATGAATAGGTGGCCATTTAAGATGAGGATTATACACATATATATATATATATATATATATATATATATATATATATATATATAATCCAATTAAACATAGAGAGATCAAAGGATTTTTAAACAAAACCACTTCCTTTTAGTTCATCACTCCATGTAAAAGTTGAATATTTTACACTGACAACTTTCTAAAAGTATTGCTCTTGCGATAGAAATATGCGAACATTTATCTAGACGATATATGTACACATTCAATGAGTGAAGAATCGGTTTTATTTTTATTTTGCTCTAATTGCTCTAATTTTTTCTTCATGTTAAATAGGATTTTTAAGAGAAGTTGAGATATATAAATCGCAAAGAAATAAAGAGATATCATATAAGAAATAATGCTCGCATAAATAAAGTGAAATGATTCGAAACAATAGCAGAATGAATGAGTAAAAATGTAAATATTCGAAAAATGGAAAGAATCTGCAACTTCTTCGAATTTTTTATTTGCCTAAGTTGAATAGAATGAATGAAATTATCGTAATATTTTAGCAGCAAACAATCAAAGAACAAGACAAACAGAAAGATAATCAACAGTTATTAATTTGCCACCAATAAACGAATACCTTAATGCTGAATAAGGAATATTAGCCTAAGGCTTAACGACCAGTGAGTGGGATATAACTTTCAATAAATAGAGAGTCATGCTAGATGAGGTGATAACATATGCGTCTCCATATCCACGCCCATCGAACTAAGCAATTTCTTAAATTATCGACTTATAATGAAATATATTGAGAATATTTGAGTCAATTCGACTGCTTATATCGGTCTTTTTATACTATCTTTGTGTATGCATACACCTATATCCTTTGGATAATCATAGTAGCCTAATTTCTGATTTAAAAAAATGTAGCACGCCTTGTTCAAAAGTACCACAAGAGGTCTATAACTAGATGCAATCATCAGAAGTTATGGGATATAAATAAGAATGAGTAAAAGGTAAGATCAGAGGTGAAAAAGTCCCACATCTTACTCGTCGTTTAACCTCAAACTACAGAGTAGCCATCTGCGAGGATCCTGAAAATCTGATGTTTAATCTACAGCAACATTCTACGGTTTAAAGGTGCAACATTTTGAATGGCTTTCGATCGTTAGTTCCAAATAGATGCGGAGGACTTTTCGAAACAATGCAACCATCTTCGAACTAATTTAATTCGAATAAGTTGGCATCCAAACTCTATGAGTTTGTCAGTAATTTACATGAGAACAAAACCCTCGAATATGGAACACAGAGGAAATTCCACAAAACTTGCAGAATACAGCCCCAATTTCTAAAGTTATTTATTTCAAATATACGATAAAATCGCAAAAAGCTGCCTACTCGTGAAGGTGGTTTCAAAAGAGCAACAATCCTCTTCGGTGCTCACATCTAGATTTTCATTCGTCAAAGTACCACGCTTCTAATCAGCAACACCAAAAATTATTTTTATTAATTCTTCCGGTTGGTAAAATGAAGTTGGTGTGATAAACCATACTGAATATCGACTACTTAAATCTAACAGATGTTTCTGTGCAATTAGCATTGCTAAATTTGTGCAATTTTCTAGTATGAAACTATCATAATTGAATGATAAAGAATTCCATTCATAAAAACTATAGGAAAATTTTGAGAACTTTTTAAGATTGAAAAATGGAATTTAAGATTGGAAAATGGTACCATTGTAGGGTCTTTTTCGGCGAAAAGCCGTCTGAAAGAAAAAATTTTTGATTATTTTTTTAACGAGAGAACGTTATTGATGTTGCGCTATTAACAGTATGATCGTGTTGAGTAAAGTGCAGAAAAAAAACAAGCAATTTTGCATATTACGATGCCAATAAGAAAGGTAGAGTTCTCTACGATAGATCTTCCGCTTGTTACGTTGACCTCAGGCTATAGATTAGCTTCATTAAGAGGTGGTAATCAAAATCCACGGCAGAAGTAGTAGACAGTGAGTGATGCAAACTTCAATCAGCCGTATAGTACTCAGAAATGATCTTAAATCGCTATTTCCCTCGATATAATTCCTTCGAAATTGCGTTAATCAACGCAAAGTCTTGGGTTATCCTATCGTCACTCAAGATATGCTACTGCTCGAACTTGAACTCAAGCTACAGCTAGGAATATTTGTGCATTTGCGACAGCGACTACTTGCAAAAAAAAATCCTCATATGCATATAAATTTCCATACATATACATCTTAATATTCATTGTCGGTGGATCACTGGAAAGTCGTCCCGGAATTGCCTAAAGGCGACAACAGCTAAGTGCTTATTGAAGAAAGAAGTTCAACTTTTAGTGGCTGTAGTCGTTATGGATAGGCTGAATAATAATCAAAGTATAAAAAATTGCTATGCTATAGTGGACGACGTAAAAAATGACCCTACAAATGACCTTACAAAAATGACCCTACAAATGACCCTACAAAAATGACCCTACAAATGACCCTACAGAAATGACCCTACAGGGAGATAGCTTTAAAACTAAGGTGACTGGCCTTTACTACAGTATTTCCTTTGAGCTATTTGGCTAAAAAAAACCACCTTTGGAAAGTTTATACGCAGAAGAACTCATTGACGCTAAATATTTATGAAACGATCATTATTCGTTATTATTAATGGAAATTAAACGTGTAGAAAACATCTTCTGGGAATCTTTCGTAGGCAAACTTAATCCTACAATATCGACTTAAATCTCATCCCTTTTCGAGAAATATTTTATTCACGCGAGAGGGAAGCAAGAACTAAATGATTCGAGAAGGAACTAAAATTGTCATTATTTTAATCATTTGCTCAAATTTTCGATTCTAATGTTTTATGACTTCTTCCGTTCAAACAAACAGACAGACACGACAAATACATACATGCGTACAGACATAACACTGTCATAATTGTGTATTGCACACAAAAATTTGCAAATGTAGATAATATAAGCTGTGCTAAACAATGGTTGGAAACAAAGACACTTAAATATTACTAACGATAGTGATTTAATGAGTGTCTGCTGTCCACCGGAAAACGTTTCCGGTTCCGTTTTCCGGTGAAGAAAAGATGTTGGAAACAGGAATCATTGAGACGGATGAATTTGTTGACGACGACGCAATGTGGTTGTTAATGACAGCTGTTAACACGAGTAGTAGTTGACGGATACGAACAGAACAACGACAACTTCCTGATAAAATAGACTCATTGAAAACGAAGAATCTGAGGGTGAATCTTTTAAGGTTTCCATCGGGGCATTGTAATCACTATTGCCACTTAGTAGATAAAAAGAACATCAGTGGGAATATTAGAGAAATCGCTAATTAAGAAGCCTTATCTATGTAGAGAAAAATGAAATCAAAATGAAACTCGTTGAGAAATATTGCATTCGACAACGATCGAAAAACCCGATGTAAAGTTCACGTTGGAAATGAAGCATATAAATATGTCGACGAAAGATTTGCTTCGAAGACTTTCAATAACGGCGATAGGGATTTCATTGTTGACTTAAACAATGAACTTGCAAGAATTCAATGATGCGTGCAGTCATGTTTCTAGCGATTAATGACGACAAAGTATCTATAGCACTTTTATTATCAGTTAGATTTACTACTTCCTTTTAGTTCATCACTCCATGTAAAAGTTGAATATTTTACACTGACAACTTTCTAAAAGTATTGCTCTTGCGATAGAAATATGCGAACATTTATCTAGACGATATATGTACACATTCAATGAGTGAAGAATCGGTTTTATTTTTATTTTGCTCTAATTGCTCTAATTTTTTCTTCATGTTAAATAGGATTTTTAAGAGAAGTTGAGATATATAAATCGCAAAGAAATAAAGAGATATCATATAAGAAATAATGCTCGCATAAATAAAGTGAAATGATTCGAAACAATAGCAGAATGAATGAGTAAAAATGTAAATATTCGAAAAATGGAAAGAATCTGCAACTTCTTCGAATTTTTTATTTGCCTAAGTTGAATAGAATGAATGAAATTATCGTAATATTTTAGCAGCAAACAATCAAAGAACAAGACAAACAGAAAGATAATCAACAGTTATTAATTTGCCACCAATAAACGAATACCTTAATGCTGAATAAGGAATATTAGCCTAAGGCTTAACGACCAGTGAGTGGGATATAACTTTCAATAAATAGAGAGTCATGCTAGATGAGGTGATAACATATGCGTCTCCATATCCACGCCCATCGAACTAAGCAATTTCTTAAATTATCGACTTATAATGAAATATATTGAGAATATTTGAGTCAATTCGACTGCTTATATCGGTCTTTTTATACTATCTTTGTGTATGCATACACCTATATCCTTTGGATAATCATAGTAGCCTAATTTCTGATTTAAAAAAATGTAGCACGCCTTGTTCAAAAGTACCACAAGAGGTCTATAACTAGATGCAATCATCAGAAGTTATGGGATATAAATAAGAATGAGTAAAAGGTAAGATCAGAGGTGAAAAAGTCCCACATCTTACTCGTCGTTTAACCTCAAACTACAGAGTAGCCATCTGCGAGGATCCTGAAAATCTGATGTTTAATCTACAGCAACATTCTACGGTTTAAAGGTGCAACATTTTGAATGGCTTTCGATCGTTAGTTCCAAATAGATGCGGAGGACTTTTCGAAACAATGCAACCATCTTCGAACTAATTTAATTCGAATAAGTTGGCATCCAAACTCTATGAGTTTGTCAGTAATTTACATGAGAACAAAACCCTCGAATATGGAACACAGAGGAAATTCCACAAAACTTGCAGAATACAGCCCCAATTTCTAAAGTTATTTATTTCAAATATACGATAAAATCGCAAAAAGCTGCCTACTCGTGAAGGTGGTTTCAAAAGAGCAACAATCCTCTTCGGTGCTCACATCTAGATTTTCATTCGTCAAAGTACCACGCTTCTAATCAGCAACACCAAAAATTATTTTTATTAATTCTTCCGGTTGGTAAAATGAAGTTGGTGTGATAAACCATACTGAATATCGACTACTTAAATCTAACAGATGTTTCTGTGCAATTAGCATTGCTAAATTTGTGCAATTTTCTAGTATGAAACTATCATAATTGAATGATAAAGAATTCCATTCATAAAAACTATAGGAAAATTTTGAGAACTTTTTAAGATTGAAAAATGGAATTTAAGATTGGAAAATGGTACCATTGTAGGGTCTTTTTCGGCGAAAAGCCGTCTGAAAGAAAAAATTTTTGATTATTTTTTTAACGAGAGAACGTTATTGATGTTGCGCTATTAACAGTATGATCGTGTTGAGTAAAGTGCAGAAAAAAAACCAGCAATTTTGCATATTACGATGCCAATAAGAAAGATAGAGTTCTCTACGATAGATCTTCAGCTTGTTACGTTGACCTCAGGCTATAGATTAGCTTCATTAAGAGGTGGTAATCAAAATCCACGGCAGAAGTAGTAGACAGTGAGTGATGCAAACTTCAATCAGCCGTATAGTACTCAGAAATGATCTTAAATCGCTATTTCCCTCGATATAATTCCTTCGAAATTGCGTTAATCAACGCAAAGTCTTGGGTTATCCTATCGTCACTCAAGATATGCTACTGCTCGAACTTGAACTCAAGCTACAGCTAGGAATATTTGTGCATTTGCGACAGCGACTACTTGCAAAAAAAAATCCTCATATGCATATAAATTTCCATACATATACATCTTAATATTCATTGTCGGTGGATCACTGGAAAGTCGTCCCGGAATTGCCTAAAGGCGACAACAGCTAAGTGCTTATTGAAGAAAGAAGTTCAACTTTTAGTGGCTGTAGTCGTTATGGATAGGCTGAATAATAATCAAAGTGTAAAAAATCGCTATGCTATAGCGGACAACTTAAAAAATCACCCTACAAAAATGACCCTACAAATGACCCTACAAAAATGACCCTACAAATGACCCTACAAAAATGACCCTACAAATGACCCNTTTTTTATTTTTTTGCTTATATTCCAAAAATTCAACAATGCAAATAATGCAAATGTGATAAAAGCTTAACGCCAATAATGATAAAAAAAAAGTGATATAATTTGAAGCAAAAAAAAAAAGATTCAAAATATAAAAGTGATATAATTTGAAGCAAAAAAAAAAAGATTCAAAATAATGGCAGCAATAATTGATGAATAGTATATTTACTATAGCAAATAAAGTATACCCTAATGAATAGTTGAAAAAAAGGAACACTATTGTTTAACTTGCTTTTGTTTGCTCGGCAAATTATGCTTAATAAATATAGTAAATTGGTTGTATGATTCGATTTAAAAATGCTTCTACAGCAGGGAAAATAACCACTATTCAATAGCATAATGAAATAGAAATGAGTGGTCAAAATATGTCATATACAAATTGCAGTGCATTCACGAACGACGAACGGCATATCGATGTTCTAGAGAAGATTTTGTCGTAATGGAAACGTAATTTTAAAAAAAAAAAGAAATATAATTGCTTTGCTTTATTTTCATTTGTATATTCAGTTAGTTGTGCTATACGGTTGGTCACTCACATAATTATCAATCGAATAAATCTATGCATTTAATTTAAATCACTCTCGGAATAAGTCCTTCTAAATTCATTTCTATTGGTCATTGTTCATTGAAATGATGAAAAAATTTATTGCAGAAATGATTCAAATGTGTAATGTACAGATTTATTCGATTGATAACTGAATAAGTGACCAACCGTGTAGCACCTAATTGAGCATACAAATGAGCATAAAGATTGGTAATTAGTAAATTACTTACCCATATTTGTTGTAGCCTATTATAGCCAATCTTCATCTCTTAAGGATCTCACTTATGGCAGAGTGCATAAAAATCACATATGTGGCGATTTAGTTTGGCTACAAAATTGCAGTTCACTATTGGATATCTGTTTGCTTATACTTAACCTCTTTGCTTCTTGGGGAACAAATACAATCACGGATGAACTTTTCTATCGAAAAGAATCTAAAATATGCGCCGACCTTATATTCCTCAACAAAAGAACGCTCATTGGTGATAGTTACTTTTTTTCATTAGTAACCTTCATGACAGTATGTTCCATTGTGACAGCCGTTATTTGTTCATTATCAGTAAACACTTTCAGAATATTTGATTACCTTGGAAATCGCAAACATCCACTAACAGCAAATTCAAGCAGCTATACACCTTGTAAAATTCTCAACTTATTCATCTAATCAAATCAAATAAACAGCTTATTCTTCGTTTAAGTCAACAAAGTGGCAAAGTTATATCAAGACAGTATGTCCTCCGTTAAATTCCCTTCAGCTTAAGTTGGCGTGGCTAATATGAATCTGACGATTCATGAAATCATGTCCCAATTGCCTTTTCTGGAACGTTCTTCGTCTAAAATTCACAAAAGCCAAACTCGTGACTTCCGATGAGCGAAAAAAACAAAAGAAAAACTCTGACAAACGAAAGAATCAACACTGAATCAGAGTGGGCAGTTATAGTTCTTAGATACCCTACTCATAGTATCAAAGCGACACTTACAAGAGCAAAACATAGTGCACACTGTTCAATGATCAAAATCAAGTTGCTCTACGATCAAAATCGAGCTGCTCTACGATCAAAATCGTTAAAAATAGAGAACAAAGTAATCTGTAACAGCTCCAAATATGATCTATACCAGCTAATGACCCCCACCATCGACAATATCGCCTTTATTTTCCTTCAAAATAATTGAGGATATATATATATATATATATATATATATATATATATATATATATATATATATATATATATATATATATATATATATAAAAGAGACGTCAATTGACGTTGATATTTTGCCATTAGTGCTTTTTATGGCTTTTGCAGATGTTATGCTTGTTTACTTTGCGATTACTTCAAACTACCCAACTCAAAACATTACCAGATTACAACGATTCGATGAGTGTGTTTGTGAATTTCATTTCTAAATGAGCCTTAATGTTTTCGTGGCATTAATACAAATGAATTTCAAACGTCGCAATAAAACGTACAACTTTTATGCACTTTCAACGGTTAGTGAAACCCAAAGAAAAAAAATGAAGTATAGTGACTTCACCAGAAAGCCAAAAAACAAGGAATGTGAAAAGAAATGCAGTAGAAGAGAGAGAGAAGATGAAAAAAATTCACCTCTATATGCAACTATTTCCCCAATTCATATCAATATGACTCCCGCAGGATAGCGTTCTAAGGCTTCTTCTATTTTTGCTTTACGTAAACGATCTTCCAAAGAATTTACCAAGCTACTGCAAGCTTTATGCTGATGATGTGAAAATATACAGACCTATTAATGAGCCCCAACTTGATTATAACATATTATGTGAGGACATGTTTCATTAGAAAGGTAGTCGCAGCTATGGCAGCTCGATATAACTGCTAAGAAACGCTTTGTGTTGCATCTAAATTTCTTAACTGAATCTCCTCTGCGTTTATGTGGTCTCAATCTTCCTGCAAAGGAAGTAATGAAGGATTTAGGTGTTTATTTTGGTTCTGATCTTAGCTGGCATAATCATTGTGTTGAAATTTCGAGGAAGGCTGCTTAAGTTGCGAATTGCATTTTGCGTACCGTGCACTACAGTTGCATAGAAAATTATCGGAAAGCTTTCGTTGCTTACTGTCGCCCCATTTTGGAATACTGTAGTCAGGTCTGGTCGCCGTCCGCCAAAAGCGATATCGAGATAATTAAGAGAGTTCAACGGCGCTTCAATAAGGCAGCTTTTAGAAAAACATTCCACGGATCTTTCCAACTTAATTATCAGCAACGGCTTTGTATTTTTGACTTGAAACCTCTATGGTATCGCAGAGCTCAGTTCGATTTACATTTATGCTTTAAGATAGTTAAAGGTTTCTCAGGCATTCCGTTCGAAAGCATTTTCTCCTTTTCAAAGTTTGTACTGCGCTCGAAGCTTCAAAGGAAATCAACTAATCGAACTGATGTGCTCAACTCTTTTGCTTATCCCATCTGGAAGTGTTTCCCATATGATGTGGTAATGGCTGGTAATTTGTCATGCTTTAAGAGGCGTTTGGAGCAGTGTGATCTGTCGGCGATATGCGCCTCATATCAGTTATGACTAATCACCATTATATATATNATAATTCACCAAGTATATATTACATTTTCAATGATCTGCAATATTTGTTCTCACTGACTATCTTTTTGGGTTTTTAAACGCATGGTTATGTACAATGCTGGTATTACATATATTCTATTTGTCTGTATATATACTGTACGTGTAATTCCATGCTTTCTTTATTATACGAATAAAGATTACTGTACTAAAGCTTGGTCGATTGTTTTCTATGAAATTTCGAAATATTCTTGTTTCGCGCCCCTTTTCATATAACTATTTGGCTGCTCTTTTGGGCGGGATATCATCATGTTCCAGGGGTATATAAAAAGAGGTATTTATCGATCGAGTCATTTCTATGCGGGGCGTGGAGGAGGGCCATGAGTATGGGTGAGCGTGGCGTGTGTGGGACGTGTGCGGATGGCGGTGATGTGAGGGTCGTTGAGATGGCGTCTATGGCGATTGTAATTTGATGGGGTTGTTGTTGTTGCAAGTCGGCGAATATCTTTGAAATTGGTAAGATGGGGTCGTGATGTTGCCCGAAAAGGGTAGGAATGGTGCCCACATTACAGGTTTCCCTAATCCCGTTGGTTGTATAGCTATCAGTACAGGTAAGAGATTTAATGTTCGTTTTAACGACTGATATTTTCGTTTGTTTACTTTTTGCTGCTCAAAGATCATCCTTTCACTAATTACTTCAGTTGTGCATTTTAACTTTATTGCCTAAGGTATTTTGTTCGTAAGTTTATAGGTATGAAAAGATTTGTTTCGAATACCTTTAACGGTCCTTATGCTTAGTAAACTTTCATATTTGAACATGATGCCTTGTTGAGATAAGATAGAATAGGTGTGTAAGTCAGAGGATGAAGAAAATCGAGCCATAGTCACGATGGAACATGGGCATCAGTAAGCCAACCACAATTTGGCCTCTCGAATATGTGAGGAAGGAATCGAAGATCGTGCAATGGGAACAAATTGCTTCTGCCTTCGATTGTGAAAAACTCCAAAAGAGCCGGACTTGTTCTTATTTCTGGTGCATTAGGTTAGAGTGAGAATAAAATAGGTTCGTTCCTCTATGCTTATGGATTCTGATCGTGATCATAGCTCGATCTGTCTTCCATCCTGTTGTGATTCTTTAGTCGATAACGTGCAGGTTACAACTATGAAGGTTGCAGTTGTCGTAGTGTCTATTATTTTCATAGTGTTCCTTGGCTTGTTCATAAACGTACGATCAAGTTTAAATCTTACTACCTGTTTAAGGTACTATTTATTTTTCTGCAGCATTCGGGCCGCGCTATCCATCAGGACATCTTTCACATCGTCGATAACAGTTTGCTTCTGAAGAAATGTCGCGTTCCATTTTCGGTAATTCTTTTATTTTTTTTTATTTTAAATTTCTTAGTATAGTATATAGCAATTTACCTTGACACTAGTAAATAAAGTTTCAAAATTTCTTTGTCTTTTTTTCGACATCTGACAGGTTTTAGTGAATGTTTCTGTCGATGAGTCAATGTTGCTGTTTATTATTTCGGAAAATGGTGTGTTACCAGAAGGATGGAACACAAAGCGCGGCGTTATTTTTGCTGAGGAGAATCTATTGTCTGCAGAATTCTGTTGTCCACAATCTTCTTTCTTTTTCTTTTTTCAGTTGGCAATCTTCCATACAGTGCTAGAGAGGAAGATATCGCTGATTTCTTCGGGCAAGTGGGATCGGTGGTAAATGTGCGGATAGTGTTCGATCGAGAGACCGGTCGTCCTCGTGGATTTGGATTCTGTGAGTTCGAAACGGAAGATGCAGCTGAAAGAGCTGTGGGAAGCATGAATAATGCAGATTTCATGGGTCGTCAGATTCGTGTCGATCGCGCTAACTCACGCTAGAAAAGAAACGAATATGATCGGGACGTGCTGTGTTGACCTTTCGCCGTGACCTCTCACTGTAACATCCAAACCGATTGCTCATACATTGGCGTGTCTTGTTTCCACTTTTTTTTTATTTCCTATCGTTTACCTTCCTTTTTTTTCTATCTTTATTCTCGAGAAAATGTATCTTTCAATATATATGTTTTCCGATTTTGTTTATTTCGATCAATCATAAAATTTCTTCGGAATGTCCCATGAATGCACAATAACGATGGAGGCCTCGATGATTTATCTCTCAATCACCGCGGCTCAAATATTCGGTGAAAAAGTTGAAAGTGGCACTTTGGCTGTTATATTTGCAAATGGTGAGATGTTCACTAAAAGCTAGAACGTGATGTTCAAGAATTCAGGTTGAGATGAGTGTATATACTCATTTATAACGCTGCTGCATGGATTTATACTTCACTTCATTCTGGATTAAAGTGGCAAATTGTTTTCATTCCATATCTTTCTTTGCAAACGAGAGCAAATCGAAACCGAAATGCTAAAAAAAGGGAATGTGTTATGCAGCAAAGAGGTACATGCAGCAATTTGAATAAAATTCTGGAGGAATTCACTTCGCTTTTCGTTGGCAATAATTCATTCAGAGACGGTATTTCAGCGGAACACAATTTTGCATGGATATTGAATCAGAACGATTTGAAGATAATAAGTGTGTGGGATTTGTTGGAGGGGGATTTCCGACGATCGGAACCCTCCGATAGTGGGATATAACTGATGCATGTAGAGTTTTGTAAAGTAATGTTCCATAAAGAAGCATAATTTATTACTGGCAAATGTCTGAGCTTTTTTTTTCGATAAATTGCTGCTGGGTTAAATTAGAGCCAAGTAGAGGTCACTTTTGACCAGTGGTCATTTGGAGACAAATAGGATTTAGCGTAATTCGGTTAAATCCACACTTGGATGGCTTCTAATTAGTCGAGCAATCGGCTTGAAATGAGCCGCAAAAATATCAAGCCAAGAATTGATGAATTTTCTATCGCAATTTTTAAAAATTTTATTATTCAAATTTTCTAATTTGAATATTTTTTCCTCATTTGAATATTTCTTTGCGGGATGAAGTCAGCGTTGAGCATAACTAAATTCTGAGTGGAAAATTCTTAGTGAATAAGCGAATTGCAAATAGTGCAATGATTGAGCTCAATATTGCATCGATCGATATTTTGTGACATTATGCTCTCATCGTTGCGGCATCCACTCAGCAAAGAGATCCTTCTTGGAGATCGTATTTGAACTCGTGCCGATCGGTTGCTTTATCCACTCAGCTTTATCTTATATCGATTAGAATGCGGATTTAATTATTTCTATATAAAATTATTTCTTATATTTTCAATTCCGTTGTATTGAAAGGTGGATTTGATGATATTTTTTAGGTGGGCGTACCATTTATAGATGCAGTCTAAAATTGGCATAGATGTTGCCACACTTGGGTATTTCATTTATTGTTGTGATATGAAATGACTGTCTTTGAAATGTTGAGTATTATAAAGATGTGGTAGAAAGTTTGCTGAGGGAGGGAGAGAGAAGATGAGAAGAAATGAGGAAAATCGAGCCAAATGAAGCGTTATCTCTATCGATTTCTTTCTCATTCTGTTCTATTCGATGTGACTTATTTTATGGAGTTTTATGGATTCGCATCTTTTTTGATGTTTTCCCATTGTCGAGATGTTAGCTAAATATAAGGACGTTAGCTACGTGCAAGGATGTTAGGTGCATGTAAGGATATTAACTAAATCCAAGGATGTTAGCTGCATATAAGGATATCAACTAAATGTAAGGACGTTAGCTACATGTAAGGATGTTGGCTAAATGTAAGGATATTAGCTAAATCCAAGGATGTTAGCTGTATATAAGGATATCAACTAAATGTAAGGACGTTAGCTACATGTAAGGATGTTGGCTAAATGTAAGGATATTAGTTAAATCCAAGGATGTTAGCTGCATATAAGGATATCAACTAGATGTAAGGACGTTAGCTACATGTAAGGATGTTGGCTAAATGTAAGGATATTAGTTAAATCCAAGGATGTTAACTGTATATAAGGATATCAACTAAATGTAAGGACGTTAGCTACATGTAAGGATGTTAGCTACGTGCAAAGATATTGGTTGAATCTAAGGATGTTAGCTGCGTAGAAGGGTGTTCGCTAAATGTAAGGACGTTTGTCACGTGTAAGGATGTTAGTTAAACATAAGAATATTAGCTAAATGTAAGGATATTAGCTAAAGTCAAGGATGTTAGCTGGATGTAAAGTTGATAGCTAAATGTAAGGCTTCTACCATTATCTCATCTATCACTATTATACTTTATCGTCTACGAGAAAACTAAAATATGAAGCTTTGCAATAATATGCCTCATTATTCATGTTTTAATAATTTTTTAAGGTAATAGAATCCAATGATGAGTCTGTAAACGTTTTATTTGATTCCATAGTTGATCGAGCAAAATGTTATCTATATTTCAGCCGGAAGTAAATCCTAAATGCAAAGTTTGTATGGAACATAGTCCGGATTATAAAAGTCATGAACATATTTAGGAAGTTTCTTCTTTGTTGTGATAACCGATCGTTGTTGAATTTCTTCTTATATAGTTCATTTTAATTAGAATGCTTAATTTATTGAATTGTTTATGTAGGATGTGGCAAGGAAATTGTCCGGAAGGAAATCGGGAACCAGAAGGTGCCGCTTTTGAGCCTTCAGCAAATATTTCCACCAACCAGACGGCTTCCTCTTCATCGATGCGGCACAATACGGTTGCTTACAATATGCGAGGTAAGCTTCCATTTCCAAGAAAAAGGTAATCATCTAGCTGCTGTTGAAGGGTTTGGTATACTTGTGTTTTACCTCTAACGAAGACTCAAAAACAACTCTAGAAGAAGAATTTATGCTTTCTTTGAGCTTAAAATCATCGGTCTATCATCCTTGAGAAAATATTTGAACTAGATTATGACCTCGTGGAATTTATTAACTTTTTACTAGTTGAGCCTTGTTTCTAACACATATGCAAATGGATGTGCTTCGTGACTCTATCAGATAAGAAGTATAGCTGTGAACATTAGAAAGAAAACTGTTAGGAATTGAATTCGTTCATTTGCTTTGTTTTATTTTTTTTATTATTTTTTAATTTTTTTATTCTTTGAAATTGGTGACGCAGATTTGTTTTTTTGTGGAAGTTTAACACCTCTTATAATCAATCAATCAGTCGTGGTGAAAATAATTTCTATGCTAGAGTTGAAGTAAAAAACGTTGCGTCAATTTAAAGGATAGAAGGCATTTATTTTTTTTTTCTTTTTTTCTTTTTGAATATGTTCTTCTAAGAGATGTTTGAGCTGCCGTTGAAGGCAGTTATGATTCCCCTTCAGGAGTCCGTAGTTTCAATGCTTCCGATGGAGATACGTTCCCATCATCTACGGAAACAAGCGAGCAACCGTTTGGAAGACAGATTCCCGGTCGTGAAGGTGTTCATTATGTACTTGGAAATATGCGAACTGCAAATGGCAACGTTACTGAAAGTGTGAGCATTTTCATTCGTCGTATTTTGTTTTTACATAAATTTCAGATATGAATTATAGGGGTATTTTGATTCATTTCATAGTTGCAAACGAAAACTTTTTCCTTTTGTGCAAAATCTCTGAAAATTTCAAAAGGGGTTTAATAGTTGGAATGGAAACTGTTTTGTGAAATTTTAACATATTGAAGTAGTGATATCTACAGTGGATAGAATGAATTCTATTCCCATTTTCGTAACGATACTAAGGAGATGAAACATTTTTTTTTCATTTAATATCAATTGTGATGATTTTATTATAAGTATAATTTAAGGCGGCACATTCTGAAGATGATCCAGACGAAGGTGACGGTGAAAGTGAGGAGAGAGAAAACGGTTACCCCCTAGTGGCGGATTTATCGCAATTACGCATCCAGAATCATGCGATGCGTAGTGTTGATGAAGTCATCGAGCAACAGGCATTCAATCAGGTCCACTCTTTATTTATTTTCTTTTTTTTTTTGTTAATTATTAAATCTTTTGAATGTAACTCTTCAACTTTTCATCGTTTTTAGAAGGCATTTAGAAGGATTTTAGAACTGGATAAGGGCAGTTATTTTCTGTTTGACTACTATAAGGCGATGAATGCTAAAAACTTGTTGGATTTATAGAAGATGATAGGGAGAAAATGGAGGGGAAGAAGATGAGAGAGATAATTCATTTGTAGAGGAGAATGCCACAGTTGTTGCCGACAAATACCCCATGGGAAGCTATTCGATGCGCCACTTAATTATCTCGAATCTTTATTTGATTTTTGTGCTATTTGTGGGTCTGACGAAAGAAGTCGTAAACTCACAAATAACATGAGAATTTTTAACTTGCTAGCGCAGTTGTTTTAGTTGCTGTCTATGTGGAAATTATTCGATAAATGCATAAGAAATAAGGAAAGATTTGGTGCTCTCAGGTTGAAATCGTTGCCAAGAGCGGAGGGAAAGTGGTGGGAAGTGGGGGGGGGGGGGGGGGGGGGTGGGAAGGGGGGGGAGGGGGGGGAGAGAGAGAGAGAGCAGGCAGAAATAGAGGTCGAAACAATCAATTGTTGATCACGAACACGAATCGCATTACTAAAACGGATAATCAAGCAATTTTCCCTAAAATCACATGAAAGCTACTAATTTCTTGTGATTTCGTTCAGTGATTGGATGACCATATGGAGATAGGGTTGGGAAATAGGTGTCCTTTTCTATTCATTTTTCGATAATATTAGAGTTGCAGCAAGCATTCTTGCAGTATATTTTACCTAGTTGCAGGAAGTGATCGATGACTTAAATTTGGAGCAACGTAATACATATCCAGTGAATGCGGCAAACGATGAAGGAGATGGTCGTGCAGAAGAGGAAGAAATCAACGTTGTGGGAGCAACTTTGAAAAATGGGAATGCTGCGAGGTGAGGATGTTGGATTCTATTGAAAACATCCTCGCTTTTTGAGATTCGTTTACGAATATAGGGGAGAGGAGTTCCAGCTTCACACAGATTTGTTAGGTTCTGTTGTTGTCTGAGTTTGATTTGGGACCAAACTTAATGCACATAAAGTTTCCTGCATAGCAATTGCTGTTTTACGGATATTGTGTATATATATATATATTATATATATATATATATATATATATATATGTATATATATATATGTATGTATTGTCACAAGAGGCAAATATGAAAGATTATTCGTCATTTTGAAACATCTTCGTTCTTTATATGAATGACTAATGGAATTATTTTGCTTGCGCAGATTTATTCATCGTTGATTAAAAGAAAGTTAATTTCTTAACTAAGAATTTTAGTATGCTATATGAGTCGATCAGTCACTGCCACAAATTGTTCCAAATTTTGTGACGAATTGGATCGATGGACTCTTGGTAATTCAATAGGTGCAGTCATTGTTTATGGCTTACTATTGCACAGCTAGTTGTTGATGTATCGGTAGATTTTGATCACTCCTCGGTAGTCATTTCCTTGCTATCAAGATGGATTGATTGATCCGAGACAAATATATATAGCGAAATTTCAATGTGGTGATAGAATGTTGGAACTAAAAGTATTAACCGAGAGGATTGAATGTGTATAACCATACTTTCTTAGAATGAATTCAGTGCAAAGAATAGCAAAAAAATTTTGAGTTGCGAACTTCTATAAATTGGCGACAATACATAACTTTGGAAGTGCAAAATCAATAATCACTTGGCTTTTTTTCAAGCGTAAGTATATAACGCAACCTGTTCTCTCAATTCTTTTACACTCTCATATGAAGAGTGCAATCACTTGTTGCGGCAAAGAACTAGATGAAAATCGATAGGTAAGTGTTTGAACTGAAATTATCACTAATCTTTAACAAGTTAAATGCGAATTTTCACTTTATAAAGATGAAAATCGGAAGAAATGAACAATTTTTATCGCTGTTAACGGCTATCCGGATCCGGAAAGCGAAAGGAAATTAGCTAAACACCAAATATGAAACGACTTTAATTTTTTTTTGTTTTCAGTGGAAATCATCCCTACAACGATTTTCAGCAACAGCCAATAATGTCTGCGTCTGTAGCCGATCGTCTTGCCGCCATTACTTTTTTTTATTTTTAATCGTTGTTGAGAGGTGATTTGAATAATGACGAGTAATGTATTTTAAGGATCAGTGGCACCATCATTCGTATTCAGTGATGATGAGGCAGCAGAAGTGATGATGGCAAGTAGTACGAGTGAACACGGAGAAGCATCTCAAGGCCTTAGTGATGTTTTTCGTGCTCATCTACCGGCGAACATACTTTCGGATGCAGGGGCTAGTGCTGAAACACCATCAGAAAGTAGATCAACATCAAGACGACCTGCAAGATATCGAACACATGCCGTTGGCCAAGATCAACAAGGTATATTATTCGATTTTTGAGAGTTTAATATCGAGTGGGTGACTTAGTTTAATGGCTTCCGAATCAGATAGTGGAAACCGAAGAATGAGAGTAGTGTTCTTTAAGGAAATGGGAACCAATGATCGGAACGTCGATGATGTGAACACCAATAAAGGGAATAGAATTGAAAAAAAGTGAAAGGTTGTTCGCTTAGATATTTCGAAGAAATTGCATTCTTGGCCTTTACAGAAAGATCTTCAGAAAACATTTGGAGAAGCGTCTTGAAGGATTAGATCAAGGAGAGATGTATGACTCGTATGCTTGTGGCTGTTGATAAGACTTTGCTTTGAGTGGGAACATCTGGGAGGGGCAGCTGTTGTGACAGGACAAGTGGCAGAAACGTCGATACTGTAGGAGACAGTTGTTGCTCATAGTTGTTACTTTAGCAGAACAGAGATGATGAAAGGTAGCACTGTTCGATGACCGGTGAAGTAATTGTACGCGGGTAGGAAACGACCCCTTAACGTTCACTTTCCAGAATGGGAACCACTTAATGCAACTGACTGAGGTATTGCGAAGTTTACGCTCGGCATTCTTTATATATATATATATATATATATATATATATATATATATATATATAGTCGAAATGTTTATTATTTATTCATTTTGGTATTTATAACTTCCTGCAAGCCTGTACACAAGAAGATTTTATCTCCTCGATTGTTATTCAACCTTCTGGCATTTTCTTCAAGAATATTTCTGGTTATATAGGAATAGTAATAGATTGAAGTGAATAGATACTGCAGGGGGCAATCTCTCAACACGTGGCAATAGTGCTGCGGTGCTGCCTTCTATGGGATGGCAAGCAACCAAAAGCACCCTCAAAGAGCGATTCTCATTCATGTACTGTAATGAAATCCTCGCCGATGTCTATTTCGTTGTGGGACGTGGTGATCAACGTCAGGTTCACCCTTTAACTATGCTATGTAATTTTGTTTAGCGCAACTCCAGATTTTTTTTTAATATTCGCAGACTAATTCCTCTAGCAGATGAATTTATTATTGAGATCGTTCTCACAACGGCTCATAAAAAGATTGTTTTATACTCAAATTACTTGTCATTTAAGTTTGATTTATAGAATTTTTTTCATTTATATATCATCCTTTTTTTGAGAAATTATTCAATATTCTCGCCAAGAATTCCATCTTATTTTTCAAATACTAAAGATCGCCTATTATGGATACTTTATCTAGAAATTATTTCAACAGTAATTCACTTATGCAGTAAATCTTTTTGCAAATTTATGTAAAATTTATTCGTTTATAAATGTTTGTGCAAATGCCTCGAAAATAAAAAAAAAAAAAGAATACTTAACTCGTAGTCATGTAAGAAAAATTTCAGTTTGAGATATGCAGAACTTTTTTTTTTAAAAAAAAGGTGGTAAACTTTTTTTTTATTTTAAAAAAAAAGGTGGTAGAGCATATCGGAGTGCTTAGATTATAAACGGTATCATCGCTTTTCCACTTCGTTTAATTTCTACGTCGATTTGGTTGTTAAAGTTCTCCTTGTACCATCACCCTATCTGCATATGAAAATAGATAGGAAAGTGTAAGTATCGGATCGGATAAGCGCTAAGAATTGCCATAATCATTTATGTTCTAATTTTATACTATCACATAAAATAGTGTTAATGATTTCGAATGAAATGCTATCTATTTATTAAGCACTAAACACAATTGTTAAGAGGATTCCGGCACATAAATTCGTACTGGCGACTGGCTCTGCCGTATTTGATGCGATGTTTAACGGTGGTCTTTCACGTAATCCCAAAGGTATTCATTACATTAATGTGGTTGATGTTTTATTTTTGAGGAAATCTCAAGTAATTTGCTACGAGATGAAT
The DNA here is from genome assembly GCA_006503575.1 of Baylisascaris schroederi. Taxonomy (NCBI): domain Eukaryota; kingdom Metazoa; phylum Nematoda; class Chromadorea; order Rhabditida; family Ascarididae; genus Baylisascaris; species Baylisascaris schroederi. Next base: position 343,417 of record QEWY01004169.1, on the reverse strand, counting down.
ATTGACCGTAAAGGGATTGTGCTGCTTTTTCGATCTATACGAAATGTTTGAGAATTATGGAAATTTAACTATCAGTTATAACTTCATAAACTTACTCCCGTTGCCTGCTTTGTTACGTGTAATTGATTGTGTTTATAGCAAGATTGTAGGAATTGATGGGTGCTGATCATTAATAACCATTTATTTTTTACATGCTTTATTTATTCGTCTTTCGTGCTACCATTTGGGTGCTATATGCCTATCGTTCACCGATTTGACTGGTCGAACTTTTGATCCTCATTTCCGTCGGTTTAATTGAGTTGTCGAGACTGCTACAAGGGTATTTTTGGTGATAGGCCTAACTGCGCCATTATGCAACAAGACTGAAGTTGTAAGAAGACTGAAGATATTTGATCGTTTGATTAAAGGTTTTCAAATTGAAACTGCAAGGCAACGCATACAAGATTTCAGTGCAGCTTATCATTAGATTGCTGATATATACATTTATTTTAGATAAGCTCCTATTGGGCACTAAGTTGTATACGATGATTGTTGATGCAGTGAGCGAGTATTAGAGTTTTTTTAAAATCTCTTTAAGAAGTATCGAACGCAACCTCAGTACCCGAGATTGAATTGCCGGATGTTGAGCCGAATGCATTTCTTGCGTTACTGAAATTTCTTTACTCGGATGATGTTTCGATTGGACCGGAAAGCGTTATGACCACCCTATATACTGGTAAGTGGCAATAATTTCTTATTTAAACTTTAGTTTTGTTGAATGAATTTGAGGAACTTGAGGTTTTCATTTTGATTAGCTTTCATGATCTGCTAGCGGTAAAGATTACTTATGAAAATGCGATCCTTGAGATTTTAATTCATAAGAGGGAAGAAATAAGAAATGTGAACAAATAGTGCCATTTTATTATTGGAATTTCTTTGTTGTTTTATTTATGTTTTCAAGTATTTATTTATTTATTTATTTATTTATTTATTTATTTATTTATTTATTTATTTATTTATTTATTTTAGAAGTAACGTCGATGTAATAGAAACGATTGCCTATAATAAATATTCGTCGGATGCATCACAAATAAACATATTGAATGATTTTACAGCAAAGAAATACGCAGTGCCAGCAATGGAGAATGCTTGTGTTGATTTTCTGAAGAGAAATTTGGGTGCGGATAATGCTTTTATGTTGCTTACGCAAGCTCGTCTCTTCGATGAACCTCAATTGGCGAGTCTTTGCCTCGAGATTATCGACAAAAATACTATCGAAGCTCTTAATGCCGAAGGTTTGTATCATCTTTTATGTAATCTATATCCTAATGAAAGCTTTAAAGGTTTGCTGATACAGATCAACCATTGTTGATACAATTCAGGATTCCATTGAAGATCTTTAATTCTTCATTTTTATATCACTGGTTGATTGAGCCTTTATTTCAGGTTTGTGCAAAATCTCAGACGTTCTTTCATCGAAGAATTGTTTACCTAATATGCATATTTTAATAAATTGAAAGAGATTATATTAGATGAAAAACTTATATGTTAGCCGTTGATTCTATCAAATAAAAAACTTCAGTGTTTCAGTGGAAGTGAAACGTCTCGAAACTGATTTATTTACTGAACCTAAGATTCTCTGAGATCTGCGGAAACAGAAGTTCGTTCCTCAGTGGAGGGTCTTTGATGGATGGAAGTCCTTTGTTTAGAAATTTGAATAAAACCACTAAAACGGAATATTTTCCTCGTTAGCAAATCCAAAATGTCTTATCTCAGGTTTCACCGAGATCGATCTAGAGACGTTATGCGCAGTGCTAAAACGAGATACGTTACGTGTTCGTGAAGCTCCACTATTTATGGCTGTGATGCGTTGGAGCGCAGAGGAATGTCGTCGTCGCGCACTTCCGGTCAATCCCGAAAACCAGCGTCGAGTGCTCGGAAAGGCATTACATATGGTTCGATTCCCACTTATGACAATCGATGAGTTCGCCCAGTATGCTGGTTCGTTGATTATCACACCTTTGAAGTCTTGTTCTCACTATATTTTAACGACGTGAATGGATGCTTGAACCATCCATTAAGAGGGGATATTAAGGTGGAACTTTGAAGGAAAGTTTAACTGCAGCAACTTAATGTTTTGCAATACTCGCTTATCGTAATTCTTAATGGCACCTCAAGAATGAGACCTGATAGAGATTCGATTATAAAGATTCTGTGCGCTTTCTCGCAGAATATATAAAATTCCGAAAGATGGGGAGTTCTTTGAGTTCATAGAAAAATGCGTTTCAAATTACATCCTTCACATTACTCTCACTCGCCTGTTTTCCTCCATGGCCAATACTTCAGAAATATTGAGGTCGAGTACCCGTTTATATGACCTACTGTTTGTTGATAAGCTCTTTTTAGTGTTTCATTTATTTTGTTGCAGCGCAGAGTGGGATTCTGTTGGATCGTGAGTTGGTGAGTTTGTTTCTGTACTTCACAGTGAATCCAAAGCCGCAGATTGGTTTCGTTGATGTGCCGCGATGTTGTGTTTTCGGTAAAGAAGTGGTTGTAAGTCGATTTCAACGTGTCGAAGGACGATGGGGATACAGTGGTACACCTGATCGTATCAAGTACCATTTTCGAACTCCGGCATGCTATTAATGCAATTTTTTAATGATCGTTATACAGGTGAAAGCAACTAACGCTTATATATTCGCCGGATGCATTATATCGCTTACAAACATAATTACTATTTGCGCAAACGCTAGGCAAAAGACCCATTTGAACTGTGCCAGGATCGACCTATCGTTGCACAGTTATTTGTGTCTATCGTATATTTGATTTGACGGACTTTAGATCGTGTAGTTACATACCATCCCGCTCTTTTAATTTACTTTGACCTGGCTGATGGGGTTTATACCAATTTTCCGGACACTTAAACATATCCACCCGATCGCAGTCGAGAATTCCCTTTCGTTCTCTTGTGTGGTCGATCATTAGGCATCTATGTTTTATGTTTGGTATAATGTAACGACTTTACGTAATGATATAACAATTTGCTTCCATCCAGCAGGAAACATTCGAACGGTTTATGATGTATAAAGCGTAGTTAAGGGATAAAATTCAGGGTCATTGCTATAGCATATGTTCAAGATCATAAAAAAGCAGTGCATCACCATCGGATCGTATCACATATCCTTACTTGAGTGTAGAAAGTAACAATCAACAGTTGAATTGCCTTTTCGGTTCAAATTGAACGATTATTAGTGGATTTTTTAAAGGTAGTTTCACGCATTCTACTTGTGGTTATGATCGAGTATAGATGATATTTGCAGGTTCACAGTGGATAGGAAAATCTATGTGATTGGATTTGGATTGCATGGTTCCATCCATGGCCCACATGAGTATCAAGTAACGATCCAGGTAGTGTTCTTTGAGATACTTCCAAATAGCCATGCTTGAATTTCAACTAGTCAATTCTCACAGGTTTCCCGTTCTAATCGTTGTCTTAGTCGCTCGTATGGTGCCATTCAGCGATACTGTGCAGATCATCTCTAAGAGTGTTTAGATTCTACACTGCGGTACAGGCAAGGTGTTAGCCAACAACGACACTTCATTCTCATGTGATGGTTCGAGTGGTACGTTCCGTGTGCTCTTCAAGGAGCCCGTAGAAATTACGCCGTGTGTCACTTATATTGCATCGGCGTGCTTAAAAGTTGGTTTCCACAATAGTTTTGTTGCTGTTTATTCCACAGTATTCATTAACTTAAAAGTAAGCAAAGAAGCATTAATGTTGGGCACATCTAAGATCCTTCATTTGTACTTGTTTTCGGACGGTAACACTTGTATGCTTTAGTATGCCACCAGCCACCTGGTAGGCATCAGATGACGCCGATATGATGGGATGTTGCCACTAACTAGCATCGAATTTAGGGTCCAGACTCACATTACGGGACAAAAGGGTTGCGACGTATTGTGCATCAATCGCCGTCAAGTGGTGTTGTCACGTTTCAATTCACTTATGCGGCTGGCAATAACAATGGCACCTCAGTCGAAGATGGACAAATCCCAGAGATCATTTTTTGCACGAAAATTAGCTAAACGTCTGCGATATCATATCAGTAGATATTCTATTCATGCTGCAAACATTCGTCTAAGCTAGCTTTAACGCTTGGCCTATATGTTTTAACCATATTCCCAGAATGCAATTTTTGTATGCACACGCCAACTGAACTATTCAACGATTGTTTCATGTTCTATGAGTTAATTGCTTCTAAGATATGCTTCGCTTCTACACGTCAAGAATTCATATAAATTGGTGGCTGCTGATAATGGCAAGCAAATTATGAACTGCGTCGCAATGATGCGATGTCGTGGAGAACGCTATTTCTGAAATAGGTGCCGGACTTAGGACCCGGGAAGATGGACCAAAACGCAGACAACTTTGATTGCACACAACATTCCGTTAGGCGGTATTTCAGAAAGCCGCTCCATAGTTCGATGGGAATGAGTGAACTGAATGTACCACCCAGATTGAACTTAAATTCCTGTGAGTAAACAACCTCCTGCAGACATCTGGCATTAATTACGTTGTCTTGCAGTCGAGATTGTTCCACAAGCATTTGGCATTAATAATAACCACTTTAGTCGTTCTTCAATTCGTAATAGCGAGCAACGTGCATTTTTCAGTGTGAGAAAGAACTTCTTCTAGGACGATAGGTTCAGAATCACTTCATATCAAACACATCCTATACAAAATAGGACGGAAATTTCAACGAGCCGGCTTAATCTCTGAATACTTGCAACGATGTAGAACCGGATACTAACCGTAAACGATACGTTCATAATAATATTGTACTCAATTTTGCCTACAAAGTGCACGGTAATCGTCAATACAACAGAATCCAGGCTCATCGTTTAAATCGTTTAGCACGGCATTCAAATCACCCTCAAATGTTTCGTTGAAAACTACGCATTCGCCGACGATCTTCCAGTTGATAAGATAGTTGGGACGAGGCGAAATTAACATATGTGGTCGTTTAATATTAATTGCTCGAAGGGTCGTTTCGTCGTTCTAAAGGCATCATGATATATAATACATATAATCACTAATGCATCGAGGATTTTAGAGTAGAGAGATGATGGGGATGATGCAGATATTAATCTAATAGAGGATGGATCGAGATAGTAGTTTTCCTTCATTAAGCAGTTAATTTCACACAATACTGAAAGGAAACATCCTAAAACAGACGAAAACAACTTATATCAGTGGCGTATTTTAAAGGATAGAAGATATAGATTGATCCGCTTTCTTAAGAAACATATTCCAGATATTCATCTTATAACAACTCTTACAATTGGAAGCTTGTTTATGTTGACGTTCGCTGTACCACTATGATATACTCGTCCTATTCGACTATGCTTATAAATCAGCAGCCACAGTTATTACTTTTAAGCTGTCTTATTTATGCCTCCTTTTTTTCTTCTTTCCATTTTTCAGTATTTTCTAGCACTATTTGACTAACTAACCAGGCGAATTAATAAATACCTTTTGATGTGTACTATGCAATTGCAAGAGGCGCACACATGTCAACTCATTGTCACGTAGATTTTGCAATGCCCATTCATCTCCATAATCACCAATACTTTCATCCAAATAACTTAGATCGAAGAATCGAAGTTTCCTTTAAAAAAGAATTTGAATTGCTGGAATATTTGACTGTTTACTATATTCGAGTGAATATATGTAAGTGTCAAAAAAGACGAAGCTCAACAGTGAATTGCACATACAACAAGTAATCAAGCAAGATTAAATAAATAAACATAACATTCTACAGCCATTATTTCAGAATACCGTGTCTAAAATCTTTTCTACAGTAGCTGTTACAAATATGGAAACTGATGGGACTTAGCAACACACGGTCGAGGTGTATATTTCAATACTTTCCGACCGAGCAGTTCAGTTTTCCTGAAACTTTCTGATGCAAACCCTTGTGGGTACTTCTTGAATTGCTTATAGATCACATGGGTAAGCAGATGCAGGAAATGATAGGAGTGGGGAGGAGGGTAGGTTCAAAGAAATGGTGCACACCGTATATGGTATGAACTAGTAGCATCGCCAATACATCATTAAGACATAAGAGGTTTTTCATTTCAGCATTCACATTCTTTAGCTGTTTCAATACTCAAATACTTTCTAAATACTCTCCTTAATGTCAATAATTCTGCCTGATTACAATAATAAAATATAGATAAAAACAACTGTCCATTTGAGGATCAAAATGAAAACTCTTTTAACTAGGCGATATAACCATTTTCTCTATAGCAATATATCAAAGACTTGCCCAGAGAAAGTAGAATAAGCGTATGAAGATAGATAAAAACACCATACCTTAGGTTGCTGATAATTAAACATAACTCCGCACTTCCAATCTGTGAATCACCAGCTATATTAAGCGATTCTAGATCTGGACAGCTGAAACTACATCATTCATTTATGATGCATTTTGACTATTGTGTTTTCCTACCTGAGTACAGATATCCTCAAGTACACGTTCCTAACCACTGACACTCTCAAACTCACTATTTTAGTACAACAGTGAGTAGTTAAAGAATTCAATTCATTTAAATTTAGTCCACCAGGTGCCCTACAAGTAACAGAAACTGCACCTACCTTTCTCAAGCAGGTAACCAATAAGAACGACCACGTAGGTTTAAAGGGTTTACGGTAATAAAAACTACGGGTTTATGTGATATAGTCTTCTGATATTATGGTACCCTAACCAAAACCTGCCCACCAATGAGGTTGGATGCGTTACATACTTCGCCGAATAAACATTTCTGATACGCAAAAAAAAAAAAAAAATGAAAGCTGATGTGACCGGCATATGGATATATCATTCTAATAGTTGATCTAACACATTCCATTCGAGAACAATCGAAAAAATTTGCTCCCTTAAATGGTACTTGGTGTAGAGTACCATCAGATGAGAAAAATTTCAGTCAAGAATATGTTGAATCAATTGAATGAATTTGAACTATTACCTCAACGTATAGCTAAATACCCAGGAATGCTTACAATAAAAAATATGTTTAATTTCTATTTGTAGAAAGCAAAATAAAACCTTTGAATAAGTTGTTTAATTGCTTCTAAAGCAAATTGCTCACAATGACTTATACGCAAATATTTGAGACGATAAGGGAAAAATCGATCAGCATCATATGTTGGTAATCGTAAAAAATTAGCTAAACCATCCGTCGATACATCACCACCAAGAGAAGATAAATGCAAATGTTCAATTTTATACAACTCCTATAAATATATTGTTGAATTAAATGCGAAGCAATAATACCTTAAATTCGAGTTTCAATGCCTAAAGATTATTTGAGATTGAAAACATTGATGAATGTACAGAATGGTAATTGATTAACTTTCATAAAATATGAAACAATTGGCATCGTATTAGATTCCTTTCATATGAAAGCGAAAAATTGCTCTAAATGTGAATTTTAAGAAGCAACACTACTGCCATGAATGCTTCTACCGTCATGTAATAATAAAAGAGAAAAAAATGAATAAATAAAATAAAAGAAAATTTTAAAAAATCGCAAGCCATTTTCAACTGTTTTTATTCTCTAGGGAGAAAAATGTGGTAGATTTATGAGGAAAATTAGAATGTTTGCATCGGGGTGGCGAGAAAATTAAAGCGCTAGCCCCTCATTTTTGCAAGAGGAAATTTCCCACTCTAACACATAAAAAATACCATCTTTGTTGCTCGAATATGTCTGATTTTTAAACTTGAATTGAGTATTCTCAGCAATAGGCGCCATAATTTATCACTTCTCTCAACAACAAATGTCTATTGAATTTTATTGAATAGGATAAAAAAATTTTAAAAAAAAACTTGAAAAGTCAATCGTTTTCTTCAACAACAAAACGAATCATCTATAGCGATTACAACTCAGTCAAATGAACTATAAAAATTGTCCTCAACAAATATTAACGATACATTAAATCTATCCTCAATAAGCGTAAATAATTAAAATACAATTCAGCATTTAAAATTAACGAGAACCTTTAAACGATTGAGGTGATGATCGTTTAATTGCCAACAACAACCTAACGATAATGTTGTGAGATTTTCGAAATTATTTATAGCGATAGCATCAGTGGCATCCACTATTTCAAGATGAAGTTCTTTAAGTGTCAATAAATATGGGGCATTCCTCAAATAATGGAACCTATAAAAAATCGTATTGAATATACTCTGAAAGACTCTCTCTCTCTCTCCCTCGCTCTTTCATTCTTCTAATTAAAGAAAATTTTCAACTTTGAGGTCCAAATCACACTCTACTTTCTTTGATGTATTTAATATATAGTTTCCTGTCTATGAATATAAACATCTACCAAACTTTCTTCCTATCCAATTAGAAACAATAAAGAAATAACTCAATATTCGGCTAAAATGTAGAATGCGATAATGTTATATGAGGAAAAGGAAGGAGCAAAGGAGCTAGCGGCGTTCCCTTAAAAGTTCACGCTCACTCATCTTGCTATGATCAGCGATTATGAGCATTTATAACACTGCCTTCTATCGAGCAATCTTATTTCATATATTAGCCTTATCTCGAATATATAGAACTTAAAAATCATATATGTTATTCTTGCTGATTTTATGAATATTTCATATAAGTTAACAACAATGCTCTGAAGTTTTTCAAAAATTATGAGTCTATTCGCAATCTTCAATCGTCCTTTAAAGATCTCAATTTTCTCTAGTATAAAGCGAACGTTTAATAAAAATAGTTGCCTTTATTCGACGCTAATATTCTATGAATGACGAATTATCTATGAAATCTACATAAGCAGATACACCCGGAAGCGATTAACTATTCAACGTCTGACATCATAGCAATGAATTTAACTCAAATTGATGAAATAATAAATAAATTTCAAGTGAATACGATGAGCGCAACAAAAAAAAAATATTAGATGCTTATTTTCTTTACATGATGAAATATTTGTCAACGTATAATCACGAAGATATTTTCACCGACTTCCTCCTCCTTCCAAAGGATATTATTGTCATTATGGAGACGATCAAATAGGCGAACAAGCATAATACATAACTTCGACCCATCGTCGAATTCATTCAACCAAACAAATAGCATTTGAGAAGATATGAAAAGGTTTTAAAAAAACTCCCAAATGAAAGTGTATTTAAATCATATAATTTAAAAAGCAAAAAGTGATACCTTGGCGAGACAGCATTGCGAAAAATAAGTACTTCCAATGATCTATTCCATGAGAAAAGTGAGTTTGAAACATTAGTGCTAAATTCATCGATATAGCTGATCACTAATCTACGTAATCGAGGAAATACTGAATCGCCGAATATCCACATAAGTTGCTCCTGAATGGAAGAAAAAAAAATTTTTTTTTTTAATATTTTCCTTTTCTATCAATAATATTTATTATGATCTAAAGTTTGAATAGAAAACTATTCAATCAATAATGACCCATATCCGCATCGTTTTGGCAGCATTCGCATTATATAGAAGTAAATTTTTCGAACAATATTGAGTATAGTATCTTTGTGGTTTTTTCTTGAAAACTTTTAGCATAAACTTAGAGATTTCGAATCAATTTTCCACTGAATGGATGATAGATCAATAACAATTCTAAAACAAAAAAAATGAAGTAAACGTCACTACCCAAACTATATTTATTCGCCGGTTAGAAATTTAACCCTATAGAAATAAATTCCAATCGTCGAATCTAAGAGAGATAATTAACAGTAAATATGGACAAGCAAAATATATGTTGTCGGCTATTTTCAAACCAAATAAATCGGCAAAACTACAGAAAAAAGGAAGCTATTCTCTAAAAAAAATATTGTAAAACAACCGCTATATATTACTTACGATTATCCATCCTAGTTGCATATTTTTCAATTTATTTGTGGCTTTTTCAAAAATCCATTGCCTTAAATATTTATACTAAGAACGATATCTGTCAACACTGTGCAAAGTTGGCAACGATATCGGTCAACACTGTGCAAAGTTGGCATTCGCCATATATAAAAGGTGCATAAGTGGACCGGCTATGCAATACGGCAATCACGTTTGCAATAAACAAGAAGTAAAATAGTCAAGAAAAGAGTCATTAACGCTTTGATATCTGTAGGAAGCTATACATAGTTTCACACTCAAATCGGAAACTAAAATTTGAAAGCGACCTGACTTGACATCCATCTGGAGACCATTGCTATTTTTAGAATCTCCAAATTTGGAAAACAATTTAATATTTTGTTTGCTAGAATTGGCGGTATATCTGCAAACAGAAAAAAAAAACAACGTTCAACTATCTTCAGCAATAATAAACTCAACTCATATTAAGCATTTCCAAGTTCATATAATGACCAATATCCATTATTATTCGATTAAAATTTATTATTTAACAATCATAAAATGTGAAACACTCAAGCTCCATCTAGGTATGGGAAGGTAAACCATTATTTGGGCAATAAATTCACATGTCGAAAATTAAATGTATTATGGCGCAATCGAAAAAAGACTAGGTTTTACAAAACCTCCCTCCTCTCCCCTCTCCCTCCTGACGAGAAGAAACAGGAAGGACGGTTAAACAACTCGATGCACGACTCTCATTTCGACTATATAAAAGCTATAATCACGCATCCAATCGCATAAAAACTTTTCCCTTTCCCTTCGCTTCGCACTTCCTTTTACATCAATGGTAAGTAAAAATTACCCGTCCATTTTTTCTTTTACCCTCTCATGACGAACGATAATCCACCTCTACAACATATACAACACATGCAAAAATCAAATATATAAACGAAACCTACACTCAAAAGAACCAATATCGAGATGCACCACACTGGGCATACAATTGGGAAAGATTGTATGAAGTGTATTGATGAGTTCGGGTGACGAATAAACCACACATAGCTTTATCACATGATTACGCATCTGAAAGGAAATAGATACTTAAATGCAGAAAGAAGTAAAACAAGCTGTAGGAAGCTATTAAATAAATCTCTTAGCCAATCATGCTAGTAGAAAATTACTAAAGCCTATATTCCAGCAATGTTTGGGTAAGCGAAGGGGCTGGAGGGAGTGGGGGAGAGTGGGCTCATATCCCCTTCTACTCTACTAAAGAGACAACTTTTGTTTTTAAAATTTTCACTGACCCTCATGGAGTTTATGATTTTATAAATGAACAAAATGGCTGCATATATTTCACTTCGAGAGAACTCCAAATGTTTTCCCACTAACTCTCACGGGTCATCGGAGCTAATAGCGAATATTCGAGTATGATAGGAAAGGAAAGACAGAAAGCGATCGCATCCGACTTTATCCCAGGACAGAACGAATGTGTGATCTCGAGACTATTTATGACGGCTAAGCATCTGGTCGCATACCTGTTTGGAAATTTTAAAGAAATTTCAAGTGAGGGGTAGCAATTTCAAAAAAAAAAGTATATAGGAGAAGGGGTATCGGATCCACATATATCCACAAGAATCAAATCACTAATCACATATCATTACAAAACGATATAATTAAAAAATGCAAAAAAAAAAACGATAACATACTCTGGTTTAATTACCCAAGTTTGAGGTTGGTATGCTATGATTATGGCTCAAAGAGCCGAAACATCAGCATAAATTATTATTCCATTTCTACTCGACGCATTACATGGTCAAAACCAAAAAAAAAACTTCTTCATATGTCTGCGAAACAACAGTTTTATTACTCATATTCAACAACATACTCTTTCCAAGAATCGAAGAACACTACCACAATCGAGCGATTCCTTTGTCACAACGATACGTAAATCACGATAAAATGAAGGTATTCTCACAAAACGATTCCATCGTTGACATACTTTCGAACATGAATGAATTAAATCTAATGGATGAAGATATTTAAATATTGTTCGAAAAATCATATCCGGTAATTCATCACCATTACATATTTTCTAAATATTAAATAATTAATTGTAGTAAATCGAAAGCTATAAGAAATCGAAATACGAATATCGCATAAAATGATAGAAAATCCTTTAATTAGCATACTACTAGAGTACTTAATTTGTTTGTTTAGTGAAATGATTTTTCAAATATTGCAACCGCATCGTTTCAAGATAATATTTCAATTTGCTATTTTTGCTACTAATGAATTATCGGGAAACTATCGCTAATTTATTAAATCATCCAGTTTTAAACAAAAACTCGAAAACATAAACTCCGAAATAGCATTTGATTTGGCAAATGATGTAAATATTCGTTTAACTGCTGCCTACTGGGTATTTTTTTAAACCAAAATTGTAGGGAACAAAATAAATTAAAAATAAACCGTGGAAATTTAAAAGAAATGAAAAATACACGGAAACCAATATGAATCAACGTTTTTTTTTTAATTCTTTGCAGGTGATTTATTCTTTATTAATAACTTGAATGAGTACAAAACAAATCCCCTTATTCCGGCATATTTTAACACATTTGTGAATTGCCACTTTATAATTATAAACGCCGTAAAGGTACAAATATCTACAAATACCCATAACTAAACAATGAATAAGGAGTTGAGTGGGAGAAGATTCTCATTGAATATTTGATATAAATAAAATAGCTATTGGTTACTTTTGTGGCATCTAGATTTAGTTGAGATGCCGGTATATGATGCACTTGCTTATAGATCCGACGAGATGGATAACGCCAAATGCGTGTGGATATGTCTGAGATCGGATATTCCTCCAAAAGAGTGAAAGCATCGCTTCTGAAAGATGAACTTATGGAAACAGGACGAGTCTACGAAGAACATTGGGTGATGATCGCATATCAACTATCACGAGTCAGCATATTTGTTGAAAAATTAAAAATAAAAAAAACGAAAGCAAATCTTACCGTTTACCGAATCTATAGCGTCCATCCACAGTGATATATTTGAGTGGAAGCGGATATATTTGAGTGGGGATGATCGTCGACATATTCTTCTCGCCTCAAGAGATTATAAAAATGTGAACACAAATAAGGAACACAAAAAAAAAACACAAAGATGAGCCCTTCATTTATGAACAAATGGAAAATTATATCATATAAGCTAGCATGCTATAAGCTTTCACAATTTTACAGCTCCCTCCTCACTCCGATTTCGGCTCCATCCCGCCTTCCTCCACCCTTC
>QEWY01004169.1:300874-330015 GCA_006503575.1 Baylisascaris schroederi | reverse complement strand
CCCCCCCTCAACCATTTAATTTTTTATGTCATCAACAAATAATAAACGCAAAATAACAGCTATTATTTAATTGGCTTGACCGTTAAATTTTCAAAGAAAGATTGTCCTATTTGTGGCTTGATTGGTAAAATATGAAAACTATGAGAATAGAACGTCTAGAACTTGTCTCAAAATTCATAAACAATTATCAAATATGGTAATAATAAGTGATTACGTTAGTGCACATTACAATCCTCTCCGTTTTGTTACTCTTAACTTCAATAGTTCCCAACTAGAAACTTCACCCTGCCATAAAGCGCTAAGAGATTGCAGATTTGCTGCAAAAGGTTCATTAAAACGTTGAGAATGTTAGTTTTAAAAACCATAACGAAAACATCAACTACATGAAAAGCGTTTAAGACAATTTTGTCGTGAAATCTGTCAGGACAGCTGGCACAATACCGAATAAATTAACTACTTTAAAAAGCTGCCACTAAATAATAAATATGCTATCAGATAAAGGAAAACAACCTATCACCCACTTGGATTCATCAAAAGCCCTTGAAACAACAACAACAAAAACCTCGTCTTTCTTCCGATGGTGGTCGCTAGAAACTAGTACCGTCCATCCTTTCACCCGAACCACGTTCACTGAAGGAAATAGCTGCAATTCTATAGAATCTGTGAATGCGAAATCATACAACCAAACATACAAAAATCGTCGCAGTAAATGCCTGCTCCTGACCTTCGGCGATCGAGCACCACCGGATGATCGAATATCCTGACTGCCTCTGATTGGAGCACGATCTGATTGTCTAAATCACCGCATCTCATTGTTCGACACCTGAACCTGACCCCTCAGTTCACTCCATTCGAACGATGCCGGTCCGCCGACAGCGACGGTACTCACGACGGTGTTGCCGGAAACCATTTAGAATCCCTACCTCTGCAACTTCTGGCACAATATCTTTCCGAATCGCGCTGCAATTTGCTGCGGCTGAACTTTACAAAAAGGTGGGAAATTTTAAAAAATTGCAATTCATTCAGCAAATTTGAATATATGCCATCGCCTTTTATATAATGCAGTAAAAAAAAACAAAAAAAACAAGATTGTTTCAATTTTATGATAATAAAAAATAACTTTTTTTCATAATTTTAAAATCATTAAAAACCTGAGAAAACATAAGCAAAATTAAATAACATGATCGTAGTGGTGGCTTATAGATTATAGATTTTCGGCAAAATTATACAATTTATGAGTGGAAAAAAAAATTTTTCTACATTAATTGAATTTTCAAGTGCAACGATATAATCTAAGTTTTATTCTTATCTAAAAATGAAACGTTCTTTGGTGATATCCATGAAATACTTAGGTGATGATAAGAGATAGATGTACTCATTCATTGTCGATAAATCACCTTCACAAATCACCTGCATATCTTCAACACAACACATAATCATTGAATTACCTTCAACAATTTCATATGATAGCAGCAGATCTCATATAATAGCAATAGTGAAAAATAAGGGATTGCATTGTTTATGATACTACATGATCATACCAAAATTGTTGCCTCAAATCTTTTTCTCAATCCTTTTTGGCACTCCTTATATAAATAACTATCAATTACGATATCCTTCTCGTTACTATCATCACCACAAAAAAAAGTGATGCGGAAAGAAACGTCCTACTCAATAATAAGGCCGATGCTTCGAGTAGTACGCGGAACTAAAGACGAAATAACTTTTTTTCTAGCTACGAAATATACTTATTTATCTCATCCATTATTTTTCGCTTTGAAATTTAGAAAAAAAAACACCTCTATGGATGTTTTAAATCTCTAAGTTTTCTTCTGTTATTAATATTTTCTACGGCGAAAAAAAAGTGATATATATTCTAAAGGAAAATTGGAAAATAAGGGAATTATTTTAGGTGATAAATTTTGATGTGAAATGTTTCGGTGATGAATTAAGGTGATTATAAAGACAAATTTCCTTTAACATTTCATTTTTTTTATCACCGTTTTTTTTTCTAAGCTCGTAGAGACAATGATAAATAGAAATGGCCATTTGAACGACAATAAACTACCTAAGAGACTAATAATCAACGATGAATTTCTAGGCTACTATTTCATATATACGGTCATTATTCATTAGTATGTCGTTTCGTATAATTAGTCTTTTCAACTAAGATATTTACTGTTTTGAACATTTCAATCGTTGAAACAATTAATATCAAATGTTTTGATTACTTTCAGATACAAAAATTTAGATCGCCTGATGTTTTAGACATCTTTCAGGATGGAATAGAACATAGTTTCAAGCGGAAATATTACAAAATATTGGTGCTTATATCATAAATATTTCACAATATAAACCTTATATTAAGATTTCAACATATAAAAGAAGGTCCCTCTCAAAAAATTTAGCAATAGAATATGACGAAAACGAATGAAATATCTTCTTTACAGTGTGTAATAACAAATGTGAAAACCGGTTATGAAACTTACGATTGATGGCAGTTTTTTCTTTTATATTTCTTGATTTCTTCTTCCACAATTTCCATAAATTTTCTCATATTCAAGCTCTATTTGATATTTAAATAAATTCATATTGCTAAGTTTATTATCGTTATGGAAGCAATATTGTTTAATCTATCGTACTCATCGAATAGTGATTCCGCCCATCATCACTACTATCGTAATCATTGTTTATGCCATATTATATTTGTGTTATTCATTCTGTTTTGTTGTGTTTTTATTGGTGGTCAAATTAGTATGAAATTGAGAATGCATTCAATAAGATTGAAAAATCCCTCTTGCAATCATTATTAATTTCGAGCACTAACATAACATTCCCACCCCGACGGTGATCATCACTAAATGAAAAATGAGGTCAATTGTATGGAACTGGTTCCTTGAGACAAAAATTTGAGGCATATCTATTGCGCTTTATTTCACGTTTACGCAACGCTACAACCACCTATAATTATTAAAACTTAATAGTAATAGTAATAGTGATTTTTATTCGATAGTTAAACAATTTAAATCTATGAATCTGAGCAAAAATAAAGCTTTAGAAAGTTTTTTTTTGTNTATAGAAAGTAAACGAATATTCACATGTGATAACAATTTTAATATCATAACAAATATTATAGTAAATAAATATAATTCATAAGAAATTACTTTTCTAGTAGAAGCCGACTTCGTTATCATAGGAGTAGCCACTATATCCCCAGCCGGAATTTCTCATTGACCGAACATTACTTGGTGCTTCGGGTAAATAGTCAAATTTATAGGTGCCAAATGCAGTGCCATGTTTATGAGGTTTCAACTTCGATGAGCCCCACGACGAAGAGGTGATCGACTCTTTCTTTGACTCCATATCGTCCTCTTTATTGTTGTACGCATTTGAGGATGTCTCAACATATTGCAACGCATAGTTTGCGCCACTATTACTGTCCCAATAAGATGTTTCATTGACCGTATAACGAATGCAGAATTGGCAACTGGCACCAACCTTAATTTAATTAAAATTAAATGAAATTAGTTTTTCATTATCGTAGAGAAGCTCTTATTTGCATATAATCTAGAACCTGAATAACAACCTTTTATGCTTGCAGAAAAAAAAAAGTTTTCATGAATTATTCTGTATGATAACAGTAATCGAATATTGAAAATAAGGATAGCATTGAAGACAAAATAGAATCGTTCCTCATGAGATAGTTGGCGATACTGTAGATTATTCAAAATTTCAAGTGAAATTTGTTGAATTAGTTTGGGATACTGTAGATAAAGTTGATACTATAAGAAAGTTGTAAGAAGCTCACCGGTAGATCGTTGGGGAACGATATGAAGAAAGTGAAAGCATCGACAGCACCATCATTTCCTACCGATTGCATATACATTGCACGAGCCTCCGAATAAGAG
Source organism: Baylisascaris schroederi (assembly GCA_006503575.1). Taxonomy (NCBI): domain Eukaryota; kingdom Metazoa; phylum Nematoda; class Chromadorea; order Rhabditida; family Ascarididae; genus Baylisascaris; species Baylisascaris schroederi. The sequence continues at coordinate 326,107 of QEWY01004169.1, read as the reverse complement.
CTCCAATTATCCGTCGTATAACGGACACATATCTGAAACAATTAATTCAAAAAAAAAAATTAGCGCTCTTGGATTTGTGCCAAATTTGATAAAATTATACAAATCAATAAATTATCGATCATTTTCTTGTTCTACTGTGATCCTTTAGTAGGATGAAAAAGAAAAAAAAATGTTTGCATTATTCAGCAAATTATATTTTAAACGAATATTTTCTTGCTCTCATTTTGGGTTGGAGTTTTTTTTTCTGAGCCACGCTTATCTAGCTATAAACTATGCTAAATAAAATTTCATGCAAAAAATGTTACCGTAATTTTCAACTTATAAGCCCTTCCCAGTAGATTTCAATTTGTGACATAAGTTATCTCTGAAAAATTTATAAAAATCATAAACTCATAAACAATGAATGAGATAATAAGCATAAGTGAGGGAAATATATACCTGCTTTTCAGGAGCTAAATTCAACACGTCGACAACACCGGTAACGTTTGTATCAATTATGTCGAGTGATTTTAGACAAACGCATTGCGTTCTTGTTAGATGGCTAACTTCTGCCTCTGAACGAATTGACCAATTTGTAGCGATAAGATGCACAGGTATGGTTCGACGACGATTAGTAGAGGCATTCGGGTACGAGAATAACGACCACAGACCGTTGAATCTGTAAAATCAATTAAGTTAAATATGTGCCATCATTTAGAAATTAATTTTATATTCTAAGCCGATCTTAATAGCCCTATAGATAAAATCATCATGGCTTAATTATCATTAACTGAATCCTTTACATTAATAAATTCCTGCCGCTTACTCGTTTAGATTTTTAGAAATTGTATGCGTAGAATAATATGCGCCATTTCAGGCTGCATTATATATTAGTCTACAAATAAAGAGCATAACGAACTTTTAGGCGATTATTGAAATTGAATTTATTTTACACTCTTAGAACGCCGATTAAATTTTCTTAAATTTGAATACATAAATTAACACTAATTTAATAAAAATTTGTTCATTTGCAAATCAAAATATTGTAGTGAAATTTTTATGGACGAAAATTACAATCTCATAGAGTTTTGATCGATATTCATCTAATAATCAATCAATATTAGATCATTTGCATAGCATCGTAAAATCTTTATCTCATAATCACTAACTCTTTATCTCTCCAATCGTCGGCATCATAAACAGTCTTCTGCTCGAGGTCAAGTCCAAGAGCATCAGCAAAACGAACTGTTTTATGTGGTCCTGAACTGGTTGGTGTACGCAATGCCGATCGAAGCGATTTCGTGCGCGCTCTTAAAACAATTAAAATATAATACTTAAATATATATATATATATATATATATATATATATTATATATATATATATATATATATATATATAAAAGAACATATTAATTCAATCAAGTGGAAGAACTCTAATTCTATCATAATCTCATTAAGCAATCTATATATCGACTTATTATATTGCAACGAACATCACTCAATATTCATTTAAAGAAATAACCTCAGAAGAAAATATTTAAATGATTTTTAATTCTTTTATGAATAAACATGCGCCGAGTGTTGAAAAATTTTTTGAAATTTCTTTGCACAAAAATTTAGCGAAAATTTTATAGAGATCATTGCTGAAAAAAAAATTTCTAAACGTGATTGATGTGGGTAAAATTATCACAGCAAAACAAAAAAAAAACCACAAAACATAAGATGAGAATTAGCAATAAAAAGTGCAATGCAACAAACATTGCATGCGATGTAATCACGTGAGCATCATTTTTAGCATTTATCAGTTTTGTATTTGTTGCATTTGAAATATTCACATAGCGATCATATTCACATAGCAATAAACATCGATGAAAATAACGCAAAAAAAAAATGCCTCAATCAACATTATTTCTGCAAATAATTTAACATAAACTAAACAATTGCAAAATGCACGTATTGCATTACATTACGCAATAAAACCCTCTCAATCTATTGCATTTATCGTCGTATTGCATCAAAAATCGAGGGGGAAAGAGATTTTTTTTAGATCAAAAAAAGAGAAAAAGCACAACAAAAGTGCATATATCGTTTGCAAAAGTTTCCTCTAATTATGCTTCTTTAGCTTCTTATCAGTGTAAATCGATGATCGTTATAGTTCATGTGCTTAATTTTTATCGTTTTCTTTCTTCTACTTCTTATTTTACCGCTCAAAATTCGAAGATTAAAAGAAATATAGAAAATTTAGAAACTTACAACTTCTTAGCTGGAGTTCTCGTTAGCGAATTATCGTCTGATGAAAAACCCGAATCACAAACTGAATCTCTTGACGTCGTCGAATGACTACTTGGTGAGCATGGTGATGATGAGTCAAGGCACTGAAATTATCGAATGAAAACGCCTTAGTGTTAGTAAGGATATTTAGCTTCATATTTTCCTATGAACTCCTCAACCGTTTGAACGGAAATCGTCGTGCATAGATTACGATAGCGTAAGACAAATTCTTAAGGCGGACAAAAAATTCACGCCTTAATAACGTACCTCATGTTCTCTATTATCTTAACTTTCACATGGAGTTATTAGTAAAAGATACTGTAGGTTATTAGTAAAAGAGACTGTAGCTTTCACGTCGAGTTTATTAATAAAATACATTGTCTTTGAAGTGCATTCTGCTAGATAACCATCAAAAATACTTGAAAGTTAAGCAGATACAAATTGCATAAAACTAGATAGAGTATTGAATTTCTATTTTTTTTTACTTCAAAGACAATCAAGTGACTCATCGAAAATAAAAGATCATTTTTTTATTGGTGCCTCATTTAATGAATCTTAAGTTGTACTAAAGTCTAATATCTAAATAAGAAGGAATTTTCAATATGCAACAATTAAAAGCGAAACGAACATCATTCGTCCATTCGAGTTTTTCGCATTCCTCTTTGTGCTCATCGAAGCCTTCATCGGTTTTCGAGGCCGCAATTAATAACTTTAAACCTAAAGGGTTGCGCATTTTTGTGCACGATGAACTACTATATGATGAGTACATATTGAGTGGTGATTGTGATAGAATCTCAGTGGTGCAAATTGGTGGTGATTCAGGATTTGTTGGAATCAGAAGCGCTGTTGAGACGTTCTGTGAACGGCAAACCATTGTTGGAGCATCTCGTGCCATTGCGCTATTCATGTGTTACAATTTCGGCTTTTTTTATTTTGAATATCGCTTCCTAAAATATTGCAATTTAAATATTCTCAAATTTTTATTTCAATCTTCGCGAATCGTATCATTTAACAAATAAGCAATAAAACGATAATAATAAAACACTAAATAAATAATAATTATTCGTGGAGCATATTTCAAATTCATTGATTCGATAAATAAATAATCTCTAGCATAAAAATCACCTGTTTGCCGCAACTATACAATATATAGTATGCCACAAGTATACTGTATAGTGTGAATCATCCCAAAGCACAAATTAATGCACAGTAATTTAGACTTGAAAGGATTCAAAAAGTTCTCTAATAATAATTACGGCACCAGAATTAAATTAAAGTTGTTTAAAAATAGATCAAAGAGCAAAATGAAGAGAGAAAAGAAGAGAAAAACCTAAATGAGGCATAATTTTTGCAAATATTCCACTCTCTGTTAAATGAAAAACAATTAAGCAAATATTCCACGTGTTAAATGAAAAGTGGAAAACAATTTTTTTTTAATGAAAACAACAACGCCTAGATAGTGGCAATGTTTAGCAAATAAGATAAGAAATAAATAATAATAAAATCGAAGAATAAAAGAAATAAAATTATAAAGATAACACATTATATGTATTTATTATCGTTTATCATAACGAATAGAATGATTATTTTTATTATTTACGTAGTGTAGCAGAAATAAAATAGCTAAAAAAAAAAGAAATTGAAGAGGAATGTGGTATTTGCTTAATTTTTATTAATTGTTGATCGTAAAGCATTCGATCGTAATGATCCATAAAATTTCTCAACTAGCAATTTTATCGTTTAGAGATAATCTTAGGGGATTACAACGAATATTGTATAATCTGGCTTAGCGTATACCTTAATAGTATGATAAGCCTCATATAAGCAAATTTCATCGATGTAAATTGTTTAATAAGACAAAATAACTGCTGAAAAAAGTTTTTTTTCAAAGATTTATCAAATATTATGCAATCATATATGCCATATAATGTCTATTAGTGATCAACACAATCATTTAAAATGCGCCTCCATCTTTGTTAAGAAGGAAAGACACCAACAACGGTCTATATGGAATACAAAAAGCACTAAATGGTAATACTCAGGATATTGGCTATATTTTAGGAGCTAATAAAACTGACAGTAGTAAAGCATTGAGAGCATTAAAAATAAATGAGAAAATCTTTATGGGTAAGAGAAGTGATCTGTTGGTGTGTTATATAGAAGCTTTAAGAATAATAAGAAAATAAAGGAAAGACGAAGCATAAATAAGGACAAAAACCCATTTATCGACTCATCCACTCTTCCACCCTCTATTAACGAAACACATCAACTCAATCCCCATAGTGGAAACGTCAGTGGAAACAACCGATCCGCTTGTCGCACCTAAACACACAACAATGCAATGAATAGTAGACATTCAAAGTGGCTCAACCACTACGCTAATATGCCTCAAGGGAATTGTAGAACCATCTGGCGCCAATGTTCAACAATGATCGTAACAAGAACACGAAAGTACATCGAGTTCAAACTAGTGAAAGTTATTGGTAGCTATGAGTTTGAGTCGATCACCCGCTCAGTAAACTCCGGGCAGCAGCACTGCATCGAGAAACGATCGCAAGAGCAGTTAAGAAGGACGACGATCGCCACTATCCAGCCAGCAATACGTCACGTCACTGATGGCGATTGGGCGTTTCTGTCGGCGTATGTGTGTATACGTGCATTATTCCATCAGGTGAATACAACGTGTATAGCATGCGTTTATTTCGTGGATACGACATTTATCATTGTTTTGCATTTCTCTCACATGGCTCAACACAACCAAAACGTTTCAATCTTGCTTAGAAGAGGGTAAAAAAAGCTATAAATTGATTTTTTTTTTCGTAAAATATTTGCCCAAAAATTTACCCAATTTAAGCAATCAACAAGTCGTTTTTTTATATTTCTCGTTAAGGCAATAAACAACAACTTCTTGATCACATATATCACCGTTTTTTTAAAATTTTGTTCAATAGTTTCCCTTGAATTTACCCGCGGTCACTCAATAATAACACTAGATCGGTAATGGAGTTTCAGTGAAATCAGTGAGGCGGCGGTATTCAATGAAACAAGTTAACCAAGCAGTAAATAAGAATATAGGAAAAAAGAGCACCACTTTTCCACAAATTTCCGGAGTTGACCGTCTATTCAAGACGGGCCCTCTTCCAAGAGCTAAAAAAAGCAGCCTCCTTCATAATAGAATATTTTTTCATGGAAATTTTTTTTTTGTTCAAGAGAGCTTTACTAGTTGAGGAAATACGATGCCAATTATTAGCAAATATGAAGGGCTACATGAGCATAGATCAGAATGACCCACCAAATTATGGCCGCATCTGATCTTATCTATTGCGATGAGTCCGCCAAGATGAGACGAGTACTGAATGATATGCTACAGATTAGGCCTTATCAACTTTTGGTGGCGATTTTTTGTCTTTTCGCTTCTTCGACGTCATTGTTTTGAACATTTTCGCACTAATACGTTTAATAATTTGCATATTGCAACGGTAAACTTTTTTTTAAAAAAATTTTCATGGAAAATTTTAACAATCTAACACGTTAATAAAATAATCCAAGATATTCAACTAGGGTGGTCACCATTCGAAATTCCATTAATCTAGGTAAATTTTTGTGGGAGTTATTTCGATTCATAGGCTAAAAAATTAGTGTTCTCCTGCATAGATTCGAAAGTAAATACTTTATTATAATTGCATATTTGAAAATTTTGCTGAAAGTAATACACATATAGATCAATTATACATCCATAATGAAAATCACTTCACTTATCGATTTCGCATTATTCGTTAATAGTAAAATTTACAAATTTGAGTAAATTGTATTGAGTAAATTCTGTAAAAATATGGTGAAAATGCGAAAAAAACCCTCAATAATTTTTCGCTGTAATTTGATGTGACATGTGATTGTGAAGAAAAATTTTTCTTAAACATAAACGAAATCATTTACTATTGCAATTTTAGATTTATTTTATTTTTTATTTTTCTAAAAAAAAAGACTATGTTTCTATTGAAATTCCACTAGATAATTTGTTGTCATGACTCACTATTACATTGATTTTGTTCTTTTAGCATTATGATATTCCCCCATGTTTTCAGTGATAATGCCTACCACAAATATTATAAAATTATTCAACAATAATGAGCATTAAGTTTGAATAAGTAAGGGATATAGATATGAAGGAAATTATTTTTCAATAATCTTTAATTCGATAACAAAATTAAAATTAGTATTTATTGGATGGTCGGAATTCTTCTAAAGTTTAATAGTCAACACGAGGTATTCGAATAGTAAACGCGTAGGTGGGTACGTATGTATTAATCACTTTGCGAGCAACGTTCTCTGATAATGTGCTGTGCCTATCATCTATCAATTGCCTTCATGTTAGCGGGGTAGTGATCTTTACTCGTGAATGCTTCCGATAGCAATTGTTGTTTTCCTCTTCACATTGATAGCAGTCTGTTAAAATAGAAATCATTACCCTGATTGTAGTCGATCTAAACCACTAAAAAATACATTCGAAAATCAACTAAAATTTGTGGTTATTTCTGAAAAAAAAAAGAAATTTCTATGACTATTTCGATTAAAATAATATCGAAAAATTCTTCGTCCTCCTTCTAAAAAAAATTTTTTTTTTCAATTTTCATAAAATTTTTATGCAAATTTTGCACAAAACAAAAAAAGAAAATTTTTTTCTCAATATTATCATTGATCACACTAATTTTGAGGATATTGGGAATTAAAAGAATCGACTAGTATTTGTTACAGCAAATGAATTGTTCATGAGATCAACAACTGTTAGTGCAAGAACAAAGAACAAAAAGCAAAAGAAAAATTTTTTTCACATCAATGCAAAAAAAAACCGTTTTCACAATAGAGTTTAGGGAATTTTTTATTTTTATTTTTTGTTACATTTAAACAGATGGATATTAAATCAAAAATAGGACAACTCATCAACGAGGGCGGCGACATTGCACACAACTTCTCCATCAACGAACCTTTTTTAGCAAAAAAAAAAAATCTGCAGCCCATCGAACGATCATTTCTATCCCATTTAAAGGAGTTCTAAGATTTAGCTCATTTTTTATAGGTATAACTTATCTATCAACTCTTTAGAAACAATAATAAACAGTACAACATACAATAAACGAAAAACTTCTGCTTTATTCGTGTCGATGATTCTCTCCATACAGATGCTGTGTTTAGCACGATATCCACTGATGGATTAGGAATAGGTGATAAGAATGCTGATAAGATAGCAAGTGATAAAAACACAAATTACGTCGAATAAGAGCGTCCGATTAAAAGTGAAAGAGAGAATTGTTGCTTGAATGCTGACTTTTTTTTAAAATTAACTCTTTTCAATCAGAAATCCTAAAAAAGGACACAAAGAATTGTTATTCCGTTGAAGAAATTTTTGCAGATTGAAAAGAAAAAACCCCTTTCAAGGGAGAGAGAAATCCAACAGAATCAAACTTTCAACAATCTATCATCGAGATTAAAAAATTATATCAGTTTATTTGCATAAGCATAAGCTATTATAATCTCACTAAATACTCAACAATATCTTTAAAAATTGGCCACCTATGAGAAGTGTTGGCCACCTTAAGGTAGATAACACGATTTTTTTTTTGCTCCGTGCTTAAAATACGATTTCAACATCATGAATGATCGAAAAAAAACATTTATGTGACAATTTCAAACGGATTCGAATTGGACGTAATCATGAGCATGAAATTTTCTTCGAAATGCCTAAAGGCGATTTTTTATATCCTCAAGAAAAATCGACCATTTATATCAGTAGCATTTGAAGAATTCAACTAGAAAGGAAATTTTCGATTGGAATATCGGTAGTGAATTCACAAAGTGCTTATCAATTTAAATCAATAAAATATTTTAACGGTGAATGAATAATAAACTGCAACTTATATTTTAAAGAATTTCTCGTACCCCTCAAAAATAAACATAGAAGATTGCCACTAGTACTCTAAGCATCAACTTGAAAATAGAGGTTAACTGAACTTGCCTATGAAATTCAATTGGGGGAACTGAATGTAAAGCATTGTAGGCAAATTTATAAGTATAAGAGAGGGAGGAGGATATCCACTTAGTAATCACAGCTGTTCAAATGACCAAACACTTGTGATTACCACTTCGTACTTAATGCTAACGATTGAAAAAAAAAAAAAGAAGCAAAGAAATGCCACGTGTATTTGTGTCATGTGGATCGAAGTTTCATTTAATGGAACGAAGAATGCAGAGCGTTTTTTTTTCTCTCTATTTTTCGCTATTTGCACAGCATTGATTAATTCTCTTTCAGCAAACCTTTGACAGCTGTTCTTCAACAGGCATGGCAATTTTTCCCCCCATCTTCCACTCATTCTCGATCTTACCCCCTCTCGACTACCAACAAATGGCGCTTCATATCACTACAACATTTATTCAAAAGGAATATTATATTTTCTTCGGTCAAGCATATACGAAATATGCTGACGTAATGTGTGGGAGTATGAATTGACGTCTACGACACCCACAATTGTATTAGCAACAAACTATATTCACTTCCCTCAAGAGCGATACGGTAGGCGACGAGAGGAAGTGTAATCGGCGCTCTAAATAGCTGTAAATATTTACAATATCACCACTATCAGGGCACATATAATACAACGCTACCTATAGACTCATAGACAACGAAAATGAGTCGATAGCATCAATCATTGCCTCTTAATTTGCATCGAAAATGAATTGCTATGTATTATGAATTTTTGAAAGTTCGCTTCAAAAATGCAACTCATATTTCTTTAGAAATCGTTTCTATCAAAAAATTTTCAAGCTGAATTCTTCATATTCTAGGAAGATTTTCGAATTTATTTATAATAAAAAGTTGAAATATTTTCATCAGCTGTTTGCAAAAAAAGAAAAAATTGCTTCCATAGAGAATCCACCAAAAAAGATTTTCCAGAAGTTTTCTTGATGATGCGTGCATAGTGCAAAAATATTCAACACACAAATGCTACAAAAAAATCAACACTACATGTTTGCACACTTTTTTTTTTCAAAGCGACTACAAATACACACAAGCATATTGAGAGATTGAGGCTCATAGAACATGTGTATTAAGTGATGAAGAAAAAAAAACCTATAGAAATATATCGTTTCAACGATTTTCTGAAAAAAAAACAGAAATTTTGGAACTTTTGTGGTATAAACCTGACAACGAGTAAAATCCACCGCAGTGAATCGGTTGAATATGCAAAATGTTATATATTGTTGAGTGGATTGATCTTTAGTGCTTTAATGATAGTTACCTCTGATTGCCGCACAACCTCGCACAGCATACACAAAATAGAACACCATTCAGCTCTATGATAAGCTTATTCAGTCGATCAGGTGAAGCTACTATACAGTATGACCTCGTACGAACTCTAAAGGACTTTGCGCATAGCTACAAGAAATAAGGTGGACCTGATTTAATATTGGAGGTGGATGCAAACCATTGCGGAAGGCGAGGTGAAAGCATCTCATCATCAATTTTAGAATGTCAAATCCACCTAGTAAGCTAATGCTAAAATATTTCTGACTTCGAAATATCGTGAGATTGCATAAAAGAATATTTTAGAATATTTTATGATGCATTTCATTGTGGTTTCGATGAATGTATTGCAACAAATTTTACCTCCTTATCATATGTTTTCGACATACGTTATTCCCGTATTTTTATAGGAAACAATAAGGATGTGTTGAGGAAGTACAAGTGATGACTAGCTGAGAAGAAGAAATAAACATTGGAGATAAATGTTTGATTTTTTTTTCGTCGATTTATATTTCTTCTTTAGTTATTACTCATTGGAAACTTGAAATTCGTTGTCCTTGGATCATTTCTTTCGAGAATGTCAACGAATACCGGTTGTGGAAAAGTTCACTCACATAAAATGCGAAAAATTTTTTAGCTTTATTTCACATCGAATTTATTTATTTATAGAATAGCATGAGAAAAGCCGCTATATGATTGACAATTTTCGAATTTCTTAAAGAAAACTTCTGAGAGTAAAGAACTCTTAGAACTAATCCCCTTACTAGGTAAAAATAGCGAATATAGAATACATTGAAGAGGTAACGCTTATATTTTGATGAGTATGCCAACAAAATATTAGAGGAAATATGTTCTCCTATGTTGATTTAATTCAAAAAGTAATTTCTTGTTTCTTTTAGATGATCCATCTTTTCGTTTATGAAGGGAAATCAGAGAGGCTACGAAAAGTTGCTTTCTTTCGATCGAAATATTCGTCAAAAATACCAGATGTTTATTTATTTCCCAAATTATATTCTATAAAAATTACAATTTCAACCAACTTTTTAATCTTTCATCTATTCGTTAAGTGAGTACGCTAAATCAGAGCTGCTGACTGGATATTGCGATGAAATTCGTTCCATTTCAAAGCTTAAGAATGTTTGTTTGCTTTAAGCAATATATAAAATTTTGCAATTTTTGCAAAAGTAAAGCGCAGAAACATGGAAAACTAAATGGAAAAATATTGAAAAATAGAAATACTAAAAAATGCGAAAGTTTTACAACTTAAATTTGCAAATATTTGCACTGAAAAGAAAAATTACTGAGGATTTTTTTTTAGAACGCTAAACAATTTGGCGCATTCGATCGTATTTTATCGAAAAGGAATCAATAACAAAAAAAAGGACGATCGTTCTGCTTCAATCGTTATCAGTTGGTATATTAGTGACTTTTATTGTTTGCCATAGTTACGTAGACTTTTTTATGTTGCTTCGAAGGGTGTACTAATCGGGGAATGTAAGTGGTTGAATATATTTATTTGGCAAATGTTTTCAAGCGATTGCCCTTTAAATCTGACTAAATCCTTTTTTAAATCCTCTCTTTCTTTTGTTAATACTATTCATGTGTATTGTTTATGTCTTAAATTCAATAAGGCCTTTATTAAAATTGAATATCGTTATCAATGATAACGCGCATTGAAGACGTTTGTTTAAATAATACCGACGGCTTCTTGTTGATGCTAAACTCTTTATCGTTTTCGGCGCTTTCTTATAACAGCTGACCGAATTTTTAGGTGGATGAATAGGTTAACAAGTTAAATTACCGCTTTACTGAGTGAGAGAAACCGAATATTGCCAAGAATTAAGCTGGATTCATCGCAGACCCAACACGATTAGGTTTTATAATTTAGCAATACGGTATGAACGTAGGAACTGTTATGTATGATGTTTTTGAGCGATATTACTAAGCAATATTCTTGAGTATAAGTCTGAAGAAATGATTAATTTTTTTTTCTTTTACTAAAGAAGAAATGAGTCTATCAGAATTAAAAGTTGAATAGTTATTTGAAATCGATCTTGATTTCCTCTTTGGGAATTTCTCTTTCTTTAGTTGATAGAGGAAAACACGAAACCCTTGAAAAAAAAAGAAAAAAGAATTAGTATGATACAGAAATTTTTTTTTTTGGTAAAAATGACTAATGAAATCTTAAAGGCATAAAAAGAATCATTTTCAACAGGAATGAGCATTACGGTTTGCACTATCAATAAACGTATCTTTATCGTCTTCTTCATAAGTACATTGTTAGATAAAAATTCAAAATGTTGACAAGAAATATAAGGAAAAGGAGAAGAAAAAAAATTTTTATTGATAGTTTTTATGTTGGCTTTCTTTCAGCGAGTTAAGCAACACCACCTCTACATAATGTTTGTGGATATATCTAGCTATTGCAATTTGCAAGCCAATAAATCTATAGTGATTCTCTTTTTATTGGCGTATTTCAAACTCGTATCCATTTCAGCCAAATTTCGACATTCCATTGAATTTACTTCGTTGACATAAATTTTTGACGTGATGCCCATAAAGATAAGCAAATAATAAAAAAAAGGAAATATTTTGCTAAGGAGAAAATATGAATTGATCTAGAGAAATTTTTTTTGGAAGAAAAATTATTCCTTGGCTGAAGAAAAAGTACATCCGGTACCAGGCACCGACCGGTGACAATGTAAAATACGTGCAGCATTGATCAACTAAACGATCAACGCCATCGCTTTCACTGATATGTGACGCAGCTTTGAACGAAAACGTTTAATATACGTTAAACTTTGAGCAATCTTCGCAATGACATTTTTACTACGAATAATTTACGAGTATTTGAACTTTGCATCTTTACAACTCATCAACCACCCGGCTGTTAATAAAAAAAAACAAAAACGCCACAACCATTGTTGAGTTCGTTAAGAATTGTCTTTGTTTCAGTCATCGAAATACGCGAAATACACATCGCTGTATCCTTCACTTCACGTTCATCGGGTGCACTCCCATAATATTTCCAATATTTAGTCACTATCGGTGAGAATTAAAAGTTAAGGACAAAGAATGCAGCTGATTCAGGATCTAGATATCCGGAAATATGGAGAAGCGCATCGTAACAATACGGCAGAAGTAGATTTAGGGTTGTGGAAGTTTGAAATTTTGCAATGTGCAAATGCTTGCTTTAAGAGACGCATAGGGGTGATATTGGAAACAGCATCTAATAAAAATGAACATATGATTTGCATGTTCTCCGCCTATTTCACTTTCCCCATCTCTGAATAACCTTGAGGGAGAGGGTAGCCCATTCTCGAGGTCTCGGCACCTCCAGAGCAGCCTGAAGTGACATTTTTTGCAAATTTGTCTACGTGAATGGCATTACGGGGGGGAGAGGGGTGGGAGGGGGTGGGAGGGATTGACGTGGAGACTGCAGAGGCAAAGATAACGCAATTCGGCGTGTTCTAATGGGAACTAAATTCAGGTGATGCATAGTTAATTGAGTTAAGTGAGTTGTTGCTGCATTCGTATCACAATATATGTTAATCTGTTTGTTGGTCGAATTACGGATAGCCAAATGAAATTTTTTTTTTTCAAATTTACATATAGATTTCATCAGGCAACTAGAACTATGTTGACTAATGGAATTCTACTTCTACATTCAAATAAACCGACAGATTATCACATCACTGTATTCAAATTCAAACACCATCAATTATCACCATCATTCATTATCTATAAATTGTGCATATCTAATTATTTGTAGATGCTTTCAGAATGCAACATTTTTGATGAGCGTTATGCACAAGCCTATATCTATCCAATCAACTGTTGCTCTTTCTAGTTTACTTTTTCGTAAGATATATAAAAGTTTGTTTGTTGTGATGATTGCTGTTGAAAAGTATAGCTTAAACTAGACGACTAGTTATTCGTTTCCATAGGTGTGCTTTTGTCATGAAACGTTGAGGAAGAGGTTATTGCTTTTATAGACGATTTGGAAACGTATGAGCAACGTGCTCTTTGAAAGGCAATTCGAATGCAATGTTGTTATCGCGAAATTTTCCCATTGAAATTATCATTCAATCTAAACATTTTTCTCGCTATTTGACAAAAAAAAAATTTCGCCATAGTCATTGTGCCAAATTTTGCGATCCATTATCAACGACGTTTCATCTAAACGTCTAGCCGAAAAGGTCAGCAGACGTTAATGCATGCACTAATTGCCGTTTGTTTTAATGTTATGAAGGAGAAGGGGGGAGGGGATGGGAGGGGAAGTAGAAAGGAGGAAACAGGAAAAAGTAATGTTACGGGGAATTTATACCCATAAAATTTCTATAGGAACCACAGCTTGATGTAGTAGTTTTTGAGTGAGAGAGAGAGAGAGAGAGCATTTCGAAATTTTAGTGAATACGATAAACGAAATGAACAAAAACTTAGTAGTGAAATCAAAGGGAGATGAACATTCACAGTACCCGGAGATGTAGGATTGTTCTAATCTTTTTGCTTTCTTTCTTTTCTTTTCTTTTCTTTTTTTTTTTTTTTTTGCTGTTTTCATCTTTTCATGATTTCAACCCACAAAAATCTTTTTTTTTCTCCATACTTCAAATTCCTCCTCAATTCGATAAAGTGTTCAAGCTCGATTTATAATAAATGAATGAGGAAATAATCTTATAACGCTATCGTAAAGATACACAAAGAGAAATTTCCTAACAAGAATCGAGAGCAGAAACTTTTTATGGAGAAACTATTTTCTTTCTTTTCTTTTTTCAGTGAGAAATTTCGTTCATCTCACGAGTAGAAATTTAGAGATAGAATCGTTTTTTTATTGTTTTTGAAAAATGTGAAAATTTCCAGCAAAATGAAAAATCAAATAAAGAGAAAGCGCAATTATGTGAGCGATTTAATAGATTTTAAGTTTTTTTTACGTTTAAATTCACGTTAGAAGTACTCACATCAATATTTTTTTTCTACTTAATTGCATAAAATATTTGATAAATAATTTAATAGTGAAAATTTTCGATGGATTATTGGCAACATTCATAGTCGATTACTCTGAAGAAGAAAATTTCAAGCAAAAATATTTTAATAGAAACTTTGCTTAACGATATTAAATTAAATTTATCACTCATTTTTTCTATTTTTCTCTTGCAAATATATCAATAATATCAAGTTGGAACGAGCTTATAGCGGAACTAAGCTGAAGAAATTGACGCCAAAAGTTGATTTTGATGCATTACAAAGTACTTCTAAACCTAAAATGGAAGTTAAAAATTTCGCCAAATAAACATAAATTGGAAAACATGAAAGGTTTCTGTAAGATGTTTACGTTGCTATTAGATCAATTAGATGCAAAATTTTCAAAAAAAAAAAGAAAAATTAGCAATACAGCAAAATGGAATGCATATTTCGCTCTTAATTTTGATGCATATTACCTCACTATTCAAAAAAACGCTCACATACAAATTGAACAGTTAACGTTACATCAGTCTAAGTCATGGAAAGCGATAATAAGCGACAATAGGATTGTATTTGAATAACTATCAAAAACGATAGGAATCGCCGAAATATCGATAAGTGCATATAAAACGACTAAAATTTGCAGAAATTCGCGAATGATGTATTCGTTTTATTGCTGCAAATTGCAAATTGCAAATTTGCAAAAACAACAATGCCTACAACGTTGAGTGAATAAATTATCGGTTTATTCGTAGCACGTGTTGTGCAAATATCACATGTGAACTTTGCACAAGAACATTATGAAGTCAACAAGAACGATGCAAAATGTGTAATTCAACATGTTTTGCATCATAGAACAAAATAAAATGTGCAGAAAAAGATAAAAATAAATATGGAATTGTTAGTGGGCGCAATATGAAATATCATTTGTTAAAGGTGCAGAAAGACATAAAAGATATCGATTTTTATGTTAGTGATACACTTGTAGAGATGGAATAAGAGTATTTCCGGGAATGATAAAATACGTCGAGATAGACGCAAAAAGAAAACTCAAGTAACTTTAAGAAGAGACCATGTGGCCGATGATAAACGTCAACACAAGAAGCAAACAACTCTCAGCTTAAACGCATCAACAATCTTGATTGTGATGATAGAAATTGCTGAAATGAGAGAGACTCTCTATCGATGACGATCGTGCAAAGTTCGTCGAACTCTACAGTAATCTCGCTAATTAATTAATTGTAAGTTGAAAATCACACGTCGACTTTCTATCAACGATTACACTTATTGTGTTCTTTGAGTGTGCAAATAACCCCTTCCCCCTCCTCCTAACATACTATTGCAAACCCTCTGAACTTTGAGATGGATTAGAAACAAAATTCATAGTCAACAATAGTGCGTTGTCGAGAAAGAAATACGATGCGAATGCAATATTAGTGGAAGAAAAAATTTTTGGAAATTCTTGTTTTCAATTCGAAGAATTACAACGAAATGAATAATTATCTACCGTAACCAATATTCTTTACAATTGTATTTATAATGAGAGTGTAGGTATATAAGCATCAGGAATTCCTAAGTATATCTATAATTGGCAAGGTTAGGTAACTTTCTTTAAGACCTCAGTGAAGAATCTCTGACCAAAGAATGTGCCAAACCCCCAACAAGTTAGTTTTTAGACGATGACATTGCCGTCCTTCTAATAACACAACGCTGATTCATACACTTTCATTGATTTTGAGAACGATGGACAGGTTTTTTTTTCTTTTTTTTTTACACAAATTTTGTATGCATTTGCAAATTTGTTTCTCTTAAGTTCACTATGGTGACGTCATGTCCGCATATATGTCCACTATTAGTCTGTCCATCTATACGTTAGCTCCAATATGAGAATCACTAAAGCTGAAATTAAGAAAAAAAAACTGATAGGCATGATATGTACCATATAGTGAAATAGCGTACCATACTTCAGATAGAAAATAGAACTTTAAAATAGAAGGCTATTCGTCGAAAACCATGGAAAAGACAGTCCTAAACTTTCACTGAAGCAAATATGGTATGTGTTCACTTTTAATTCAAGAGGACTGAATATCTTAATAGAAAAAAAAACGGATTTCATGTCACTGTCTATTTTATATGCTTAATGAGCCTAAAATTGAAGAGTACAGGCTTCTGAATCTTTCTGCAAACGTGCATTATAATCATATTTTGCCCACGTGTGCATGTGCGTGTTGTGTATATATATATGTGTGTTCCTGTATATATATATATATATATATATATATGTGCGTGCGTGTGTATACGTATGTGTATATGCGTCTGCGTGGTCATGTATTTGATTTTTTTAACACACAATGATGAAATATTACGATTTATAGCCTAAAATTTCATCATCAATTTTATTAGTACGCATCATATTGTGAGATGATTTATGAAAGCCAAAAAGAGCTGTAAAACGATCAGCCTCAAAAACAACGTTATGCTAGCAATCGAGAGGTTTTAGTGGCGAGATTGAGGATCGATTGCTCCAGTGGTACTATTCTATCGAATGGTAATAACAAGCAACAACAGTTGGGAGTCTTTAAGATTAATTTCGCTCGTTTGCAATCACATTACTATTGAAAATTAACGCTCATTACACAGAATGAATATTTCTCACGTTGATAAATATACATGTGCCTATCACATGTTTAGCCACAAAGAACGTTCTCTTACTCTCGATAGAATATTTTTTTAAAAGTACATCGATGAGTACCGATTTATTTCGACTAACGAGAGTTCAGTGAGCATTTAATTGCAAGCGACTGAATGATTCTCCACTTTAGAACAAATAAATCATTATAAATGAATTTTTCAACTGTAAATAAGTAGACTGTAAAAAATTTTTAATATTTGGACGTAAATTCTATTGTAATGGAATTCACTTTATTTTTCATGATAAAAAACACATTAATTAGCGTTGTTTTTTTTTTGTAATAATACCCTTTGAGACAAATTTCAATTCGTTAAGAAATAGGAAACACAATAGCAATAACAGGACAGTAAAATTTTGTGATGAATATAGTAGGGAAATTTTTTTTTGCTAATTTTCTATTCTCTTTTAATTGAAAGAATTTCCTAAAAAAAACTTCTTATGCTAATTCAAAATTTCAAAAAAATTTTTCGCAAATCAGGATAAAAAAGCAAATGGGAAAAAAGATCGGGAGCAATATCGCAAAAAAAATAGAAGAAGTTGTTCACTTATAAACCGAACCATAATGTGAAAACGAAAAAAAAAATGAACATAAGAAGAGAGTGAATCGATGCGCGTAGCGCATTGAAAAAAATGTTTCGGCTCTAAGCGTAGAAGTTCTATGGTGGCGGTGGGTGTGCCTCGTATAGACGATTCTAAATCCCTTAAAGGTTTTGCGACGCTTTGGGCATATGAGATGATGACAATATCGAATGAAGTGTACAAGATGAAAGTCAAACATCGAAAGTTTGCCCGCACAATCAATGAGAAAAAAACCTAGAATGAGTAAGCAAAATCGAGAATCACTAAAGCGAAAAGCTCTTCAATTAGAAAAATGAAAATATTTAATAAAATGCTTTTTATTTTCTTAATTTGATAATTTTTCGCTAAATTAGGCAAAGGACTTTTAAACATTGACATTTAAAAAGATTCGAAATTTTGTGATAGCCGATAAGAAATAATAACAGAAAGAATGCTCTCGAGATGGACGAATTATCTATCGAGAGTGACCTTCCAACAAATACGCAATACAACCGAATTTCGATATCCGTTAACAGATAGTTTTTTTTTCTTTTTCAAAAATTCAACCATAAAGTACCAATTATGCGTATGCTTGCAAAGATATATATGTATTTATATATCTTCCACTCCTACTTTTCATCTGGGTATAAAGTTTCGAACAGCTGATTTCAATTCATTAGTCAGAGAAGTTGCAATGAAGAAATTTTTTCAACTTTTCTTTTTACAACTTTTTTTCTTGTTTCACAAAATATAAAAAACTCCTACTTTTCGCAGTCAAAGAACATATATTCTTTCATATATATGTTCCTTTTTAATCTATTGACGTGTTGATTTCATGAGGAACTTCGAGAAACTTCCTTTAAAGGTTTCGCTGCTTTGCTCCATGATCGAAATCCAGCGCCGAAAGCAGCCAGCCATTTTATGATTGCACCACCTTATTGATGACATTTTCCACGGGAAGAAATGTTATCTAATTTTGTGAAAGTCTGTTGATTGTATATGGGCATTTGTGCATCGATCGGCTGGTTAGTTACTAGTAGGCAACATAAAACAAGTTGGAAAGCGCGCCACAAACGTTGGCACGATATGTGCCCATTTGCATATTTCGCTGATTTACCTTTACTTGATCAACGTGAACTTGCTAATTTCAATCGACTCATAGGTCGAAATAAGCAAATTCACATATTACCAATAAAAAATGAGATATACCGTAGGTGAACTCCAAACGGTCATAGAAATATTTAACAAAAGAAACGTTTTTCTGCGGTCCAACCGCTACAAAATTAGGGTTTAGGAGATTGGCCCCATATTGTACCTACTAACTTGGCTCATAAGCTGAGCTTCAATAGTCGTAAAGTTGAAACTAGTGAACAAACAGAAACATCCGTATGTATCGACATTAGCCTTTAAGTTATACGAGTAGCGCATATTGGCCGGTATATCCTTAATTCGAAATTTTTCAGTTCGAATTCCAAACATAGGTGACGAAAAATTTCCAACTTTGCCGTCATGCACATTTCTGCAATGATGTAAAATGATGCAAACAGCATTGACTAGCAAACGTGGCTGTGATGTTGCAGCAAAAGTAGAGAAGAGAACAGCGGAATTTCGTGCAATGTTTTCTTAATCACTTGTAGACAAACACATCATCCAATGTTTCTTGAAACTTGAAGAAGTTCGCATTTCGTTTGTGTCAATTTTGTATCTGCTCTGTGGATTCAAGTAGTGAAGGTGACGTCAGTGTCGACCAATCGCAGAGAAGTTTTTCACGTCTACGTGTACTCTTTTCCAGTCCATGTGGTCACCGATAACTGATAACCGTAGGCGGTAAATACTCGCGTGATAATAAACCTTTTTTTGAATGATAAGCTGCCACTGTATTAGTGATACGACAGATCTCATCACACATGATGTCGCCTACCTGAATTTGGTCGGAAATGTAAACCATTTTAAGGGCTTCGAAAGTTCTTCATGGTTCCTGACTTCAAAATCACAATGTCGATTGATTGTATAGGATTGGTAATTATTTTCCAAACCAATGAAACATTTTCTAAAGGTATGGTTTAATAATTTTTGATTTGTGACCGGCATTTCCAACTTTTTCTCTTGAATTAAGAAAAAAAACTGAATATATTGAAAAAAATGGAGAAGAAACACAAAAAAAAGCCCGGCGCAAAGAGCAATTCTAAAAGCCCATTAAAAGGTGACAGCCTCGAATGACAGAATATATATGAAAAGATTTTATTTATTGCTGATAAAATGCCCGCATAAATTTGCGATAGTGAGGAAATATCAAAATGAATAACACCGCAAACTGTAGACAGACTCCACTAAATGTACATAACGAAACGAGTAAATTACATAAATACGCATTAACATTTGCTGCGTTTTTTGGTATGCCTACAACTGGTAATAAGTGAGAGTTCCAATTTCTTTGACTCTCCTTCCTGTCCTCCCCTTCCATCCTTCCCCCCTCCCCCTCCAAACTCTATGCAAAAAAGGTGGCCATAACATAGCCCAAACCGTTTCAGTAGTCGAGAACCATGAAACATAAAATACTCACTGTAATGTGAATGGTAAATATTCAGGAGTGAGTTTATGAAGTGATTGAATGGGAGGCTTCTCGCCTGCAACAGGAAGATCATCGGCAATAGCGGTATGAAGATATTGATTCTGCTCGGCTTTATCGTGATAGAATTGTCGACACGCAGAAACAACTCGTGATTGCCAAAAAACAAATATCGCGATCAGAAGAATGATTATTTTCGTAAAAATAATAAGACCAATTTTACCCGCAAACGTTTTTATATCGGCTGAAAAAAAATTTTTTTTCTCATTTTATAGGGAATATTTATACGTCGTAAGTGCGCTGTAAATTATAACATTCAATAAAAATTTTCGATAGATAAAGAGAGCAGATAACAAAAAGAAATATAAAAATCAGTCATCTAGAGGCTTTTCGGGACGATATTAGGTCTAGATGATTGAAGCTTTTTCGTAAATAATGGAAAGAATTTAATATATTTTTATAATCGCTATTAATCAACCAATTTATTCGTTTATGTGGTTTAAACTATTAGACGTTGCCTATAATTTCACATAGGTGGAATTACTCACATGATTAAAGAAATCACTATTATAAAACAATTTATTGGTGTCGTATCATAGCTTTGTTGCTAAACAGTGACACCAAATAATACTAACGGTTATAAAAAGAAATTCAATTACCTAGTTATCAATGCATAATGCATTTCAATGTGCCATTGAACTTTCTAAAACCAATTCAAAAACCATTCTATGAAATTTATGTCTCCAATTAAGTGTTCAATTCCATTTATATGCTCATTTAACAACGGTATTCTATTTATTTCCTTTGAAAATATGACTTTTTTTGAATTAGAAAAATCGTATCATAATACCACTTAGTCAAAGTATTCAAATTCCCTTAATCGGCGATGCTATTGTGGATTTTTTAATTCAACCATTATAAATGGCACCAATATATTTGAATAATACAGAAATGCCTAAACACTAAGAAAGATGGCTTTCACACCCAGATGGGCATAGGAAATGATATACAAATGACAACTTACTTCTTCCAATGAAGATAAGGAAAGTGTTATAGTCCACAACGCAAACTGCAAACACTGATAGTGCGAACATTATGCAAAGTAAAGTGCAAAATACCTAAAAGAAAAACAAATAATTTTTGATAAATTCTGATATAATCAATACTGAAAAGCAAACTTAACAACTAGCTTGTAAGTTGGCAAAATGAAATGCCACCTGATGCTTTTATGCAAATTTGCATCTGATGCTTTTATGCAAACAAGCCGTGATATAACAGTTTTACGTCCATGCATTCGTATGTAACCGTATCTGTCCATCTATCTGTCTGCCTCGTTGTTTCAACCCACGAACAATTGAAGCTGAAGCCATAAAATTTAATGCAGATAATTTACACTTGCAGTGATTTCATATACCGGCTTAAACGAACGTTTTTTTAAATAAAATTTGCAGCGGTGCTATGAGTGATTAAATTATGAAGGTATAATGCTATATATTTTGTTATTTCTTGGTAGTTATAAAACTAGTCATTTAGCTGAACGGAATGCAAAAAAAACATATTGAGTCAGCTATATACCTTTATCTATTTAATCAGTGAATATATAGATTCAACAATCGAGTTTCATGCGGAAAAAAATATTTCACTACGATCGTGCTAGAGCTAATTAAAATATGAACGCTTCAAAATTTATTTTCGTTTTTTTTTTCAAAAACTTCTTATGCATATTTTCTCCTGCGTTTCTTTAGGAAATTTTAGAATTTAGAAAATTGCAAATAAATAAATCAATAAATAGATGAATAAATAGATAAATGAATAAATAAATAAATAAAATTTTCTTCTCCGAATTCCCCAGCCTGAAAACCTTAGAAGAATGGGTATATTTTTAATTTTTAAAAGGAAGCGATCTATCACTAAATTCAAGCAATCTAAATGACTCACCAAATATGAAAGAAGCGGAAAAAGGAAAATGGCTTTTTCGTTTCTTATACCATAAACCGCTGGTACGAATACCAACAAAGTGATTGGTACAAAAACGATTGAATATGGTAATCGACAAAAAATCGATAATGCATAAATACATATGTGTAGAATGACGATAAGTTTCGTCATCATCTGAAAAGTACGCATTTTCAATTAAAGAGCTTGATATGATATAAAAATTTACATTTTAAAATATATATATGCCTTAAATTTTTATTAATAATTCTTTGTGATTAGGAATGGATTATGACGTCATTTAAAAAAATTTTTTTTTTCATTCAAAGCAACGCGCAATTCGCAAATCCTAGCCAATTTTAGAGCTCTAAATAGGATAATGATTTTTCCAATGACGACCTAATTTGCATATGTTGAGAATAATTTATGTGAAATCATATATATGTAATTTCTTATTTACCACAGAATGAAATCTATTCCATAAGCAACGATATTTAGGATTTGCTTCATCATAATAGATCTCATCACCAAGCAAATCGATTAAATACTCAGTAATTTGAGGCCTCATCATTGTTGCCGCACCTGAAAATCTATTAAAATAGACACAAATTTATGTGATTAAATAAACTTAATCAAATAACAACAAAAAACGTATATATACATCGAGCATTTAAACGTAGAAATACAAACGAATAGTAAACTTTATGCTTATTATTAATATAGGAAATTTATGTCGACATATTGGTCAACCTATAGAGATTTGCTTATCGTATCGTTAGGATTCTTGAGAGATGTTTGCTTAGATGTATTAGATTTCGTACAAATTTACATATCCTTTTGAGAAAATTTTGAGGTATAAAAGGGATAAAAATTAGTGATATGAAACTCTATTCGTTCAAGTTATCGTAAGAGGTGCTTTCCACATTGAGAATTTTCAAGATACAATAATTACTCGAAATTTGGGTGTGATCTTTTTTAGTATTTATAAAATATGTTGATTTATACTGAATGGAGGTGTAAGAAATTTTAAGTAATATTGCATTTACTGACTTAATTTAATAGTTGTTTGCTGCAAATATAACGCTGTTTCGTTGTAGTCACCCCAACCTAGATTCCACTAAATGCACTACTAGTATCATCAATTTTGGAGGATGAGGGAAGGATGTCGATGGAAGAGATAATGAATTCGGCGGAAGACTTCAATATAGACAAAATGAATGAATTGAATAGAATAATGCTTTATTAGTACATTACAGTTGTATGCATTAGTAAGTTTCGTTCTCAAGTTAACTTGCAATTACTACGAATTGAATAGAAAGTAGTAATAATAGGTTTAAAAAACGGAAAATAGAAAGAGAGAATCGTAACGTGTCCGTTTTAACAACAACGTCGATTTATTATTCAGTTACCAACCGTATTACTTTTCTAATATTAAAAAAAAAAATCGCCATGTTAGAACATATAAAATTTGTGATATATTGGAAATCGATAGGTACGAATTATACATCTTTAAATGACAATCGATATATAGATATCTTCAGGTTTTATTAGTCATGAGTTCAACTAGCAACTATACATATACACAGACAAATATATGCACATGGATCGACGACAAATTTATGCATATAGACCAACCAGGTACCCCTATATATTGTTTTGAAAAAAATGAAAAATCATTGAGGTGAAAAAAAATCTCGTTATCGAGCATTAAACAAAAACAAAGATAATAAGTACTGGTTTTGGCTTTTTGTGAGATAATTTGGAATTTTTAAGAAAGTGGGAGATTAAAGTGTAAACATATGACGAGTGCTGAGGTAGCATAAATACTGTTTTATTTGAAACACAAAAGCGAAGTTTAAATGAATTAAATAAACTTGCAAAAATGTAGACTTTCAACATTCGTCTGCATTCATTTTCAAACATTTCATTTTATATCGAATAAATTTGGATCGATTCATGGTAAAGATAGTAAGACCACTTTATGGAAAATAAACACTACCTGAAATATCTAATTAATAAATATTTAGTGAATATATAACCATAGAATAGCATTCAAATTTGTATGGAAACCCACTCGCGAAATTGAGCGGAGTGAGAAGCACGTGGACGATCGCCCTAAGCGTTCGTACCCAGCGTGCTGATTGCTGCTCTTCGTTGCACGCACACATCGATTGACGTCGACGGACAACACGTTGTTCACTAGTCGTTACGGCAATGTATTCACTAGAGAGACACAATGGCACTCAACCAATACGAATATGGGATGGATAGTTCGAGCTCTCTCAATTTAATGCTATTAGATCGGATCTACTTTAGCCAAACAAATCTTAGCTGGATATATGAGGCGCAAACTTCTACTTATAACTTAACTCGCAGTGAAGTTTTTTTTTTAGAGAGCAACTTTTATTGTTCGCCTGCTCGAACTCTTCAAGCCAAACATTTCAATTTCTCGAGCTTCAGTTGGAGCACTTGCAGCTGCTCAACTTCTATAATCTCCATGAAAGGAAAGCCAGCCTAATAAAAATTTCCAACTCGGCGATATCTGTGATTGTGCAAAGTTCTAGTTGTGTTTATGTGATAGTTGGCGACACTTCACATATAGAAACTGAAATATTTTAATTTCCTTGAATGATGCTTTAAAAAATTGCATTGCTCAACCGCTTGCATTAATCGAGCACTAGAGATTCGGTGTCGAATTAGCAAACGAAAAAGATTGCTTTCAAAAAAAAATTAATTAAATCATTTAAATTTGAAATCCTGCTATAATATATGTGTACTCCTATAAACTAGATATTATACGATTGCAAATTTTTTTGACTTTCTCCTGAAAAATTACAAGAGTGATTGAAATCGAATTTTTTTTTTCAAAGTCATTTTGGGATAGTGATAGGGCTAAAATGCTGAACCTTTTTTTTTTAATTTGAGTATCTCATAACCAATTTTTCTTACTTCTTTTGTTGAGCAAA
>QEWY01004169.1:216671-300725 GCA_006503575.1 Baylisascaris schroederi | reverse complement strand
TTTTTTTTTAACGAGATAACTGAGTAGATTTATTTTCAAATAATATTCAAAAGAGGATACTCTCAACAAGGAAATAAGAATTTGAGAGTGAAATAAGAAAGTGAATAATTCGATGAAGGATTGAATACGATGTTGAACAAACACTATTGCAAAAATCCAAAAACGGATCTCCGTTGGCGGCGATTTTGGGTCAGCTATGAACGAGATCCTTATCTAACAACTAGAATATATGTTGCTACGTACAACATTCATCAATCAGGAATCGAATTTAAAATACTCTATCTGAATAATGCATTCATTTATTGCATCGTTGAACTCTATGAACAAGAGTTGATATTTGCAATCGTAATTTTCCTAAGCGAAACTATGGTGCACAGGTTTATTTCGAAGGAATGAGGGTGGTAAATGGACCTTCCTTCTGAGGCAGACCTTCCCTCCTGAAAATTTCCATCCATAAGTTTTTTCTGCCCGTTTTCTTTCCTTTCTTAACTGAAAACTTAGAACAATATTCATAAATGTTAGGTCGCGAAATTTTCTTCTAAAAATCAACGAATAGCTTAAGGAATCTTTTTTATTCTGTGAAATTTTTCGATGCTGGGCCATTCTCTCCTGTTAGATGTGTTAGTGTAAAAGCTCAAGTTTGAATTTGGTTATTAATCGAATATAAACACCTACAAGAATCCAAAAATAGTTATAATAAGCCGCTATCCAGAATGAACACGTTAATAAAGTGGAATTTCTATATGGGAATGTTAGCAAGTGATCTATTATGATCGAATAAGTTCTTGTGTTCTCTATGATTGTGATGATCTTGATTTTGTGTAACAAGTTGTTTTGCTCACATTTATGTTGATTTTGATGTTGATCTTTCCCCTTGTGGATTACTGTTTTTCTTCGGGACCGTAGCCGAAGATATAAATAGTCTACGGTCTTGCTTCCTAATTACTGTGTGTGTTTCCTATCTCTTCGTGTTTGTTGTTGCTCGTTGTAAATGAGCTTTGCTATCCTGGTGACGTTCTGCAAACGCTAGAAACGGTCGAAGGGAATTACAAGAAAATTTGCAATAAACATCAAATAAAAAGAACTCTGCTCATCTGTAATCAATGATGCAGATTCCACTCGTCATGAATCTTCAATGCTTCCATGAATTGAGGAATCGTTTTGCCTAATCAATCCTCTAATATTCAACAAAACCTTTGAGCTTTCTTTATCAACACAGATAACATTAACTGATAACATCAACTATAAGTATCAAACTGCCGAGGTTTCGTATACTTCATTGGGCTAATACAAAAGAAGGATGGAGAATACATCTACCTGAGGTGTTCTGATAAGGTCATAAGAACGCCATATAACAAACAACGACATACTTCAGCACTATTGACCTTTGCACAGAAGTATGTCACTCCCCGAAATGAAGTGAGATGGGTGCAACAACTTCGCAATTAAACAATTCTGATGGAATAACACATTTTTACAAATGTCATAAAGAACAATAGATAAGGTTTTATTGCTGAATAACAAGAACCCGTTCATTGAAGTAAATAGGTAACGTTAATAAGATTGCCTTTCATTACTTTCTACAGTTGCACTAATGGAACTTCCGGCAGCGAATAATCACGGCAAATATTATGCAAATAATAAATTTTCGATCGCCATATTTAACATTTTAAAACCATTAAGTGATCGAATACACATTACTAAATAGTATTTTTTGAAGTAAATTAGAAACTAATATAATTTGAAGACGATAAAAAAACAACCAAGCAAAAATATATACATGAGGGGACGAAAATTTCATATCAAATGACGGGATTTTTAAAGAGTTTTCGCGCAGAAAAGATACTCCACCCGGAAATTGAATACATATGAAGGTTGAAAGGTATTGAACATTCACTCCTCCAGTTGAGGAAGCTTTCAAAATTAGGCTAACATACGCTTCATTATATACCTTTTTCAAAAATTTCCCCAAATTTGTAAACCAAAAATTTCCCAAATTCCCAAATTCAACAAAATATAAAATTCATATCTGCTTAAATCTCTCCTAATATTTTCTAAAATGGAGCTCAACCCAATAAACACTCAACAATGTTATAAATTCTTCACATCTGACGAATAGAAAAGATAATCATATAAGAGACCGGTTGATAAGAAATTATGCAAATGCAAATAATCGGCACATAGAGATCCACTCGCAAAAATGATCGATAATTTCTATTCACGATTATATTTCACTTTTTTCGTTTTATCAAATTTTTCTGAGCGTTGAACACGTTTCCGTGGCCTCTTCTCTTCGTTCTGTAATTTATTTCTGAATTAGTTTCAAGAGATCAGAATTATATACCACAACAAGAAATTATTTATGAAAACTTTACATAAAAACGAAAATACCTAAGGGAGATTTATATATTTTATTTGTTATATGTAGTCTTTATTTTACCAGCCACCATATTTATTATATCAAGATATTTCCTTCAGCGTGACATGACGACTATTCCACTATTAATGTTCTAATGATCGCGAGCGTGATCCTATCGAAATGATCTCACCACTCAATCTGAGTTGCAATAACTATTCCCGTTAAAATATCCCTCCCCCTTTTTGTGACTTAATATATTTCACCTCATACAAAACAAACTCTCCCTCATAGCATTTCATCATAATAGAATAACAACCTCTTGCATCAAATATTTTTAATACAGTAAAATTATATAAAATAACGATCAAGGCTGAACATATGTGAATGAAAAATGTAATAAGTTAGAAATCAAAAGTGAAACTATCAATGATGTTCTACGAGAAATAAAAGTGCACTTTGAATTGTATCCTCTGTTCCACTCTTTCCTTTATGTTTGTTTGCACTCTTTTATTTTATTTCGATGAGTAAAGAACGAAACTGAAAATAAATTCATAAACAAGCCATTGACGATGCTATTGGATGTATTACTTACCTCAATTTTTTTATCCTTTTTTCCACCACCTCGGTCATCAGGTGTCCTCGAACGATTCTATAATTATATGAATATTTCAATTCAAGTTTGCAAAAACTGATTGTGGAATAAAAAAAAGAAGAATAAAGCAGCTTGAAGGAAAGCATCACTCTTCTCAGTTCAGAGAAGCCCTATAGTATTTGCTAAATTGCATCCACATAGTTCAATTGATGAAGGCGCTTTCAGTTATTGCATTTATTCAACTGCAAAACATTTTAGTAGAAAATTTTTAGTTTTTTTAAAATTTTTTTCTCTTTTTGACAATATGAGGATTCTCTCAGTATGACAAAATCATATATGTAATTTCACCAAAGATTTCTTGCCCGTCACATTATACTCCATTTTGAAATTTTTACAATCTATGTGATTTACTACTACGTGGCTATCTACCAAAGGGGACAAAAATGTCGTGATAAAAATCTTCGAAATTGTGAGAATAAAATCATAATCGGGAAAGGCTGTCTTGCACTTTGCAACCTTTTTTTTTGCATTTTGCATTTTATAAGCTGTGTGATGGATTTTTCTACTTTTGACAAGCAATAAGCATATGTCAGTGTTAACACTTCTTTTATCAAGCAAAACACAATGATGACTCACTAATTTTTATAGTTTAAAAACAATTCTTTTCAGATTTATACTAAAGTGATCCAAGCAGTAGAAGTTAAAGCATCGCTCAGCTAAATAGAAAGAATTTACAATGTTAGCTAAATGATCAGTGCGATACAGTTCATAAAGTAATCCACTTTTAATATACACTTTTTTTTTTCAAAATCATAGACATATTTAGAGTGTATCGATTGATCAGAATTTGATTGTGAATACTGTTTATCGATTGATTAGAACTTCGTTGCAAATAGTGCTGCTGAATGGAATAATTATAGACAGAAATTTAAATGTGGACATACTTGTTCATCATCGATATCGGCTATTTCCGTTGTTCGCCTTTTATCTTTGATTTCATTGTCGGGACAGAACGTCGAGTAATGATCATCCCATTCTTTAGTGAATAGTTGAGGAAATGCATTCTGTAATATATCGTTAAAAATTTGAATTCAGCCAACTGATAAGATATTTTTATGAGAATATTCACTGATAATGAAAGCTATTCAAATTTGCAATTCAATTCAAGATGGATTTCAAGTACAAAATTCGAGGTTAAACCTTGAAACGATCCCTCCTTCAAATCCAAAAATTGAAAATTGATTCTTATAGATTGAAGTAACTCTCTTATTATTGGCAAAAATTCTTCATATGTTCAAAATTGTCAAAAGCAACAACAATAATTGAATAGAATTCAATCATTTCAATAGTTTTTGCTATATAAAAGCTAAAAATAGAATATTTATTAAATCAAAAACGGATTATTACTGCTTGTCCATTGAACATCGCCTCCAATTTGAGCGTTAAATAGTCATAAACCTGAAATCAACATAATTAAACCTATCGTGCTCATAAAATCACTTTATTTCAATTTAAATAGAACTATATAAAGTTGAAATATTTGAGAAGGATATTCTCAAAACTATATCTTGGAACTAAAAAAACATTATACAGCGATTGTTGACCTTTATAACGCATAAAAATCAATGCATAAAATATACATAAAATCAACACACCCGCAAACATCTTCCTGAGAGAAATTCAACTTGCAGATAGAGGTATTCGCAAGCCATTTCTGACCTTATTACGATCCATCATAAAATAAGAATATTTTAAAAATTACCACAAAAATCAACTTCAGTAGCAATGCATATCTATTCAAATTAGAGTAACTTTCATATCAAAGAGAATTGAATGACCAGTACGGAAAGAAACATGATGAGATCAGCAGTTCATCGAGTAAAGGAATTGATTTTTTTTCTTTGTTTCATTGGTATTTTCTAGATAAATCTAATTGCAATTTAAATATGAAAAGAATAGCATAAAATCGGCAAACCTCAAACATCGCATCATTTGAATCCTTATAATTTCGATCCATTTGTGGATCTTCAAAAGATAATTGGCTGAAAATAAATTCAAAATATTTTTTAAAGAATAAAGAATAGAAAAAAAAATATGGAGGAACTAATGCTATTATTATGAAATGACCCATGTAAATCCACATGAATTCATAAGTAATGAATAATCGCAAAATGATATATGAAATTAGAATCGAAACGTGAAATTCACCTTACAACATTTTTACGAGTTCATGTACGTATTCAAAACTTAAGGTGATTTATTTTACAATAGAATTTCTCCGGAGATATGAAATTTATTCCAAATAGAAAACATAAATGCATCATGAAGTTTAGTATTTTAAAAAATTGCCACATACACCATCCATTAAAATACAGAAACAAGCTTTCAGGCTGCAAGAATTAAAGCTGTGATTCAACGATACCATCTGACGTATTGCACTGGTACAAATGTCGAGGTAGATGGAATTGAATAATCCTCATCCGGTGCTAATGGAATATAGGACATAATCTCATCTTGTGCATTCCTGAAATATTCCATATAAAAAACTATAAAAATTATGATTTTATGAATATATCAATGCTCAAACTTAGCAAAAAAAAATCCATAAAAAATTAGCTAACTTATTACATTTCTATGCATTCAGTGAAAAAAAAAGAATTAAAATCCGATCATGATGAACGGATTATTGTATGTTATATATGCTAGAATGATATAGATTGCTCCACTCGGAAATGGGCGTTTAAAATTGAGTGATCGATGTGTTATATATGAAAACTTCAAACAATGCAATATATATTAGAAGCATTTAATAGATAAACTTTTGATTTGTTGAATAATTTAGTGCTGTTGTAGAGTGAAAAAGAATAAATACTGAAAAAAAAAATTTGTCAATCGCCTAGAATCGTATCACGATTCCGAAATAAATAGCAAAACCGATTTTGCATCATCATTTAAGAAAACCTTAGAAAGAAAATTATTTATTGAAAATTATATTCGATAACTCTGAATAATAGAAAATATTTATTCCATCATTAAGAATATAAATCAAAAAAAAAAGATTTACGTTTTATGGTTCACTAATCTTTTGAAAGTTCTTTGATTGATAGTTGCTAAGCAACCGATGAATAGAAAAACGCATATGAATAGCTAGCCAAAGAACTATTGTGAAAGCCTCATTATTTTTGATGACTCGCCAATGGTTGTTCATTGTGACATTACTAACTGATGCAAACATTACAGAAGTGTTTAGCGATAATCCATCATGCAAAACCAATCAACATTCTTTGCAATAAGAACAATGGACATCGTTAACGACTCTACTTGAAAGAAAATAATTAAAAATGGAATTTTATGCAATCCTATTTGAGCTTTTTATTGATAACGAGCATCGAAAATCATCACTACATTGAGTGACCAATCGAACATATCTATCTTTAGCAAAATGTCTGTGAAATGCATCTGTCGCTGTAGTGTCTGCTATTGAAGCCAAAGCAACAAATAAGAAACTTTACGAACACTTAAGATTTCTACATCTTAACAGATGCATTAAATGCTTCCAAATTAAGAAAAAGATTCAAAGAAGAATCACAATAGAAGATCGCAATTTGAGAGCGAGGACAGATAAAAAAGGGCCACAGAAGGATCATTGTTTTGCTTACCTAAAAGCGATAGAAAATTCATTTAAATATTCCAATAAAATTCAAGCAATTCGATATATACTCATGCTAAACCAATCAATCTTTTTTAATACCGTATGCTTGAATATTTGATTGCAGCAATCGGAAGTAGAAGTCATTATTGACAGTCTGCCGCTGACTAAGCTATTTCTATCATTTTATAACTACTGTATTTTAGAATATACGCTTTTAATAAATTGTAATCACATAGATCAATGGATCGTAGAGTAATAAAGAATCATGCAGTAATAATATAATGATTGATAGTTGTAGTAATTAGCGATCCCTATAATATTTTCGCCACATAGCTAATCCAAAAAGAATGAACTCATATTTATCGTATGAAAATATGTATAATTTAATGTTGAAATATATCCGTGATGTGTATGAAATTGTATAAGAAAATCAATTAAATAAATGCATTGCGATACTGTTGTTTTCAGTTGTATAACACAATTGAAAGGCAACAACTATACAATATGAATCATTGAGAACGAATAGCATTGAAGCGTTAAACACAAAACGCTTGTAAGCAGAATGTTTCTCTCTCCCTTTTTTTTTTCTTCTAAAAAGAGATTCTCAATATTTATTAAGACGTCGATTTCTTTCATTTTATTTTTTCTTTCCTTTTTTTTTTGAAACAGCTTTCAACAATTGAACACAGATATAGCACTAATCACATTTTTAATTTCTATAGTCTTTAATTAAATTTATAATGTTTAATTTCTGCTTATTGTAATGAAACATATATAGGAAGGAATGCTGAAAAGATGATAGAGGAATGAGCACTTTAATGATGTAACCCCGATGACGCAATCGTTGGGCGCTGTACATCGTTTATTCGATTTTCACTAGCAGAGTGTGACAGTCTATAAAGAATCTATTTGCGTGATAGTTTTTATAGACAGATGATGCATGCATTAGAAAGAAGCCACTTTGGTAATAATCATAGATTAACTGAAGTTGGCGCCTTTACTTGAAGCCATTAAACACATTTTACGGCGCCTTATTTGTTTCTATTCAAAAGCAAAATTCATAGTTAAATATGGTCATTGTGCGACAAAAGAGCAATTGATAGTTCATACCTGGGCTTATCGACAATAGATTTAAGTGAGGGTGGTGGATTGGCCATCGGAACTGTGGAAAGACGCTTGTGGATGGGTGGGGGAGGCGTGAGTGGCAACGGCTGCGTGCGCAGACAAAAACGATCTTGGCAGATAAGCGGCGCCCAATATGCTAATAGAGGGCGCCCGTGGCTAGCAGCGGCCGTTGAATCTCGCAGGCAGCAAACGCGATGAGGGCCGTCGCTGCTCGCTGGCCAGCACCACTCGGTGCCCCACCGATGAATCGATCCGTTATGCACCAAACGCGACAAGCAACTTTGGCCGAGCGAATTAGACAATCCGCTCGGATCATATGCACTAGGAATGAATATTCGACACTAATTCATATAACGAATAATTATAAAGTAATGATTTTAATTACCGCCTAATTATTACTTAATTAATAACAATTTCATTTAACCATTTTTGACGATTGAATAACCTTTACAAAATGTTGTATTATATTAGAATAGGATCAAGAATAGATGCAAGCTTAGGAACTATCATTGATCTCAAAATTGTTGAGCGAAGGAATTCTTTCAACTGTGGTCATCTCAACTGATAGTGCACATATCCAATGGAGACTACCCAACCAATTGAAGCACCTTGAATTATGGCATTCTGACAAATGCTGCTATTGCATTTGTGGAATTCAAACGTTCGAACATAGGTACAGCTCAGTTCTAAGTTTCGAATGCTATTTCGGCGATCGGCTTCTATCACCGAACTTCTGCGTCACCACCCACCGTCAACTACTTTTGAATTGGCGAATCGATCGTTTTGTTTTCAAAAGCTGAACTTTCTTCATCGATAGAATTATTATTAGCATATATCTTGATTTTCCTCTTCTCGAATTTGAATTAATCCATTATATTAACTTGACAATTGACTTGAATTATGAATTTGAATTCTTGAATCAACATATCTAATAGAATTAACAATTAATATATTTAAATAAAAAATGATTTCTTCAAATGCGATAGAAAACCAATGAGAAATTAGAGTTGAATTTATTATTAACATAACAAAGCTTAGTTGCATTATAAATTTCTTAAATAAATGTGTTAGAAGTTATAGAGAAATGATAGCTAAACATTGTATATAAAAAAGAGCATAACTGTAATATGATATCTATCTATGATTAAATAAGCGATACGATAGGAATTATGCTAGAAACGATCGTCACAGTTATTATAGCTGATATGCCACTTCTTTCTTCTTCTGTTCGGATCGGATTTGATGAGAAAAGTTCGATCAAAGACAGCATTCGGATCGTTGATAAAGTTGTAATCAAACGCGAGTATATCATTTAATGTTTCCGAATTTATCGCATTCGGTTCGATCACTCCTAGTTTTATCTGCAGATAAATACATAACACTTCAAACGTTCCAATCTTAGAGAAGGCCTATTGCTTAGCCCCAAATATCTTTTACATTCCACTTCACATTCGTCGTTCTCAACTTGTTTCATAACCTTTGAAGCGTTGTATAGTGATTTATTACTGCTCCATATAAGACAACTGAATTCACTATTCCACACAGTGGAAAAAAAGATTTAATTTTTGAAAGTATTATTGTCTACAGATTGTTAGCGTTCTTGAAGGAGGAATTAAAAGATCCTTTCATAGAGCATAGCAGGATCTATGAAACGTCGTAACAGTTTCTGTTTCACTTGAAGAAAGGTCCTTCCTCTTCAAAGAGACCATTGAGGAAGATGCCGTATAAAAATGCCGGATCGTTTGTTCAGCAACTCTTTCTTAGCTAAATGCTTTAAGATTCGACTTATCAAAAGAACCATGTCGACGATTGGCTCAACGACCCTTTTTAGAAGAAATCTTATAGGGTAAAAATTGGATTTTTATGTTTAATATGGATTTTTTAGGTGAAAATTTCGCCCAAAAGGGTTTACCGTAGGAAACTTACATCGACAGTGAGGCGCGCTCCTAAGACACCACAAGTAGGATGTGCCATAAGTTTGGTAGGCGCACTAGATTTCAATGCCCACATCATTGGTCTTTCACAGCGATTGCAAATGCTCACAGTGATAATATCACTATAGGGATAATCGAAGATTAACTGCAAAAAATCCTCTTTCTTATCACAATAAAGTCATGCATAACAGTAGGAAGTCACAGCAACTGATAACAACGATATCCTCTATCTTAATTCCTACCGAAAACTATGAATAAGGAACTTTGCGACTTCCGCATAATAATTAAAGCAGGTTCACTGGCAGCAGGCAACGGAAATATTTGGTTTCTCGAATAGAAATCTCTCAATGGAGGTTATATCTGACCCTTACCATCCATCAGCTCTTATTAACGTTTTATTCTAGAAGATCATCTGCCTTCAATAAAGCTCCTTCTCTTGATATCGTATAGTAAGTTGCCGTCTCAAAAAATTGTTTCATTTAATTGGCAAGTTTAAGTGAAATCTATTTATTTAGTGGAAATATTGAATTATAATTCTCACTATTATTATTCAGTAGACAATTATATCTTCCAAAGTATGTTTGCAATTAAATTTGCAAAATAATTTGCAATGTGTTACTAATGAAAAGAAAAAAAAATGAAATATATTCACAGAACTTCTTTCGATGGAACAGATGTGATATCGCCATCATATACTGCGACGGTTTCCTCAGAAATTGCCCTTCTTACATTTGGACAATATGCTGGAATCCAACATTCCTGAAATTAATTGCATTATTGATGGACTTAGATAAAATTTATCAGGAACCCACCCCCCCCCTCCCCCACCCCTCCTTTAGTATTCTTATGCTAAGAGAAGCTCCGAAACATGTGAAACAATCTAGAAGCAGTAGAAAATTTAATACTATTGACTGTGCCCATAGTAGCATCAGTTAAAGAGAACGAAATTCCTCAGTATCGCGATGTTTGGGAAGGAGGAGGGAGGAGGAGAGGGATTATAATTTTCTTTCCTCGCCTAATTCCAACAACACCAATACATGATGCATTCTATTAAAGACAGATACAGTATAGCCACACCCAGTAACCCAGAAACAGTATAGCCACATTCAGCAACACAGATACAGTATAGCCACATCCAATAAAACAGATACAGTATAGCCACATCCAGGAACATTGATCACGACAAATTTTCTATCCATGCATCACACATTTTATTCATTTGAATTTGGACTATCGAAGCGCAATCAAAGTAATTGAAATGATTTATAATCGAAAATTGCAGAACTTGTCATAATGAATTTCCATACAACATAAATCTCAACAACTAGATCTTATCTTGTTATTAGGTTGTCAGAAATGATTATTTCTTTTTTCAATCTTGCAATACATCTATTCATACTAAAAATAAAACAAATTTTCATCAAAAATTAATTTGGTGATGCGATTTTCATTTGATTCTTCGTTAGTGATGAAAAAATATTAATGATGAAGACAAAAGGGCAAATAGATCTTTTTTTTTTCGAAAATTGATACAATATCAACAAAAAAAATTATTTAACTATTGATGACATTAAACCAATGAATATGTTAAATAAGATGTAATGCAGCATTGAAACGATTTTATGAAGAGATAAACAATAAATTAAACGATGAGAATAGAAATGTGCTGTCATATGATTAGAGAATAATGGCCTTAGTTCTCACTTGATTTACGCTTTATTGTTTGAGTGTTTATCATAATAACATACGTATGGCTTGAAATTGTGCTTACCTCTTCGGAAATATCTCTCAATGCATCGTAAGCATAGACTGACCCCTTCTCAGAGACCAACGAGTGAAAGCTTAAGTATGGATGTGATCGTGAACGGCTTACATCCTTTAAAAAGAATCCATCTCTGAAGTGATCAGCGAGAGGAATGCTAGAGTAAAATATAAATTTTTTTTAGAATAAAATATAAATTTTTACATATACTTTTTCTTGCAGATATAAAATTGCAAAGCGTTATCTAAATTTTGCTCTACAGTATTTTCTAATGCATGTAGATAAAATTTATGCATAAAAAGTAACGTTAAAATGTCTAAAATGAATAATGTCATGAAGTAAAGTGAATTTAATTGAATTTCTTAACGCTATTTTTTATTTTAACGATTTTTTCTTTTGATTTTCAATTTAGTTGACGTCAAATAAAAAAGTAATATGTTTATTAGATGGTGTAGAGCAAGCTGCACTTTTCTGCTTTCTATTCGATTTTCGCTTTATTTTTGGTTTTTTTGCTTGAGTACACCAATAGACATAAACATGTTTGAAGATGATGAAAGATTAATTTAACAGTACAATCTTGTCAGGTAATGTGTCATTTAAACGCAAAAAATTCTTGATCGGCTGTCAAGTCCACAATAACAATTTTTTTTCGACGGCTTTGCATCTGAACATTCATAAGTGTATATAGAGACTGAAATAACCCACTGAATTCCTAATTTAACTTGTATTCCATATTTCAATACAATATACCTCTGGAAAGTCTTGTGAATGTTGCCGAAAAAATTTTTCCCGTCTTCAGATTTTGAATTCATCCAAGTTCAAAAAAAATTTCCAAATCATGCATTAAACGGAAATTCATGAAAACGCTATGTTAGCTAAAGTATTTTCATATTAAAACAGTAATAATAAGTATTTTGTAATATGAAAGTAATAAGTATTTTCATATTAAAATCCATGGAACTAACCGATGATTCCTTGAATGTAGTTGCGGTTATTCGATGCGTTGACAATGGTGAAGTCTCATTGCTCCCTGCTTCCATAAAACTTTTTAGTGATGAGTGTGGTGATGCGCTCGACTTTATTTCTTCATTCGAAAGCTCCAATAGGTGGTTCTTCTAAATGTGATCCAATAACACTATGATAAGTAATTATATGAAATATTCGAAAATATATTCGTGCACTATTTGGTGAATGATGTTGAGTAAAATGATTGAAAAGTAACAGTAGAAGTTGTGAAGGAATTGAAATTATGATATTGGATATAGATCGCAATAGATATGCGAAACACAGAGCATTTACACTAAGCAGGAAGCAAAAAACTAACGGCAAAAGCAAGAGAAAAAGAAAAGAGCGTTTAATTTTGAGAGAATGAGAATAGCTGATTTCGTGTAAGTTTCGCTCTTTGTCACATTAGCGCATCTAAAAAAAAAAGCGAAAAAAATCGCGAAAACGATCCCACGATACTGTCATCTTACATTGGAAGGTGATAATTCATAAAAGAAATTTTCTAAGCTAATCAAAAATGCCGAAAAAAATATACGTTTGCAATATGTGTGACAGTTTCACTTCGAGAATTGCCACAAAGCGATGAGCATATTTGTTGAAATCGTCGATTTCTAGCTATATTCCTTCTGATGATATGTGATAATAGTGTTGTTAGTAGAAGGAATTTACCGAGATAATAACCGAACGCATCAACGAGAAAATTATCGAAAATGAAGAGAGCTGAATGAACTGTCCAATAACCAAGTGTTGCTTTCTGCAAGCATTTCTTTTCAAACAACGAAACACATCATATAATCATTCTTTTTCCGTTTTATAATCATCTTCTCTCCATCCTTTCGTTTATTATCAACACTTGCCATTCCTCTAATGAGTGGGTAACTTTGACATTAAATCTTCACAAAAACATTGAACGTCTTCATGGTGATGATCACCTTTCTTTCCTGTCAGTTGTGAAAGGCTCGTTATAGCCTCTCAGAAGGTCTACCGCATCCTGGACGTCTTCAGTGTCTTCGGCATTACCGCTAGCAACCTCTTTTTCAATCAACTTTTAACTACCACCATCTTCAGTACAAAGAGGTCACCAGTAGGCGGTTCGAGCAAAGTCTCTTCTCAGCAACAATCATCTCCCTCACATCGATGACTAGCATCGTCTAAGAAGGCTTTTGAGGTTCTCCGTTGCAGGATCCGCAGAAGTAACGAATTAACGAGCGTCCACAGGAAGGATGAACTAGAGAAGGATTTAGTTTGCTCCGAAGAACTATGGTTGGTCGAAATTTTGTTTGGGTTTGCTTCGATGAAAAAATCATCGGCATGTAGGCCGTTTGCAATCACTAGAACATCACAATCGTCGCAATCTCTCCTCGGGGAAAATAGAAGTATTGAAAAGATACTCTATGCTAAACGACAATATTAGCACAGCTAACAGTTGATGCGAATTCACTTTCGCATAGACGGTATCATGCTAATTAATTCAGCACTGCAAACGAATTTATGAGGTTCGTTTCTGCAGTTTTATGTTGATAAACTCTGACAAAAATAGAGGTAGTGAGTGATTCGCCGGAGAATATCACATATCCTCAAAATATGAAGCGTTCGATATTTTACAGGCAACATAAAGAATACATATGCTATACTAAACTAATTTTTCAACGAGAACTAGATAAAGGATGAAGAAAAAATTTCATTGCTTCACCGACTATCCGCCACAGTTATGAACTTACATAGCAACTGGTGTGGTCTTTCTTGGAGGTGATTTGCACACATGTATAGATAGCAGCAGGAGCCGTCGTGAAAACGTTGCAAACAGCACGAGAATATTCCCCACCGACTAAATATATCGAAATAAACACCACACTCAATAATGCGAGTTCTTGCCAGCGTGAAACACGAACATACGATACGTCGGCTGAAAACTCATTGATAATTTCATTTATATTTTATTTACTTTTTAATGAAAATCAATGTAACAAAGCAATAAAAGAATGCAGTAGATGAGTTCAAGTGGACACTGATTACTGTCTGCTGATGATTTAATAGTATTTCAATGATCAACAAAATTGCTTCCAAATGGTAAGCAATATCAAAATTGAATGCACCAACGATACAAAACCACTCAAATTGAAGGTATTTGAGCAGTTCTTTGTTATGATCGGGCAAACTCCACAACCAAGTGAAGACGACTGAGGGTAAATCTTTGAACATTTTGAGAAAATTGGATAGGAATTTCAGTTATGAAGGTAAGTGTAAGTTTTCTACAAGTCCATATTGGAAAAAACACAGCTTTCCAAAACTTCGAAAGTGAAGGGAAAAGCGAGCAAGAGGAGCTCTCACAGATATCCGTGGTCATATTCTGCTTGTTCAATTTCAAGCATACTTACTTCTTTGTGAACGAAGAGTTACATCGCTTCGGCGAGTAATAGGCCCTGTAGTCGTCATCGCTGCTGACATTCCGGCAAAGCCAACCGCACTCAAACAAAGCGTGGCGAATATGGAACCTTTATGATGGTATCTTAAATAATGATAATTTGTCTTCCAGATAATGTATAAGTTTTTTCTTTACGTAAACGAAACTCTCAGAAAATATGCAAAAAATCAACTTTGTGCATATCACTACAACGTGCTGAGAGACAAAAAGAAGATACAGTATGACAGAAAATTTGGCAAGGCACATGTCGTTCAAAGTGTTAAGAAGTTTATTTCATTCTACTGTACTCTTCGTTTCGCACAGGTAAAGATTATCACCTCCAGCATCATAAAAGCAATGATACAGTACCACAAAGTTCTTCCGTTAAGCGCAAAGTTTGACATATACGGTATTTCAACAAATATTTGCATAATAACCTTTAAAAAACTTGATGAATTCGTCTGCATCATTAATAGCTACATATCAACATAAGTTCGCGAATGAACTAAAACTTGCTTATATAAGTATAAGGTGCAGAAGCAGCTCTAAATCATTATACCACCTCTATTATCTAGCGCCTACACACCTATCGCCACGATTGTCAAGTGCATCATTTCACTGTAATATGAGTTAGGTAAGCGCAAGGTGGTGATCAAATTTTCAACCTAATTGGTATGCACTGGATGCATTTTTATTGAGTACACACATGCTGCATTATATTCAAAGAAAACCTAGTGAAAACATCACATTCAAAGATTCAAAGAAGATACGCTTAGCTCTCGAAACGCAATTAGTTCATATCAACACAACCATGAACAGTAACGCAGCTTGTGTATATCAAATCGATACACTGTACCTCCATAAGTATGCACGATGTTGGTAATCTCTAGTGATGATCATTGTGCTATTCATAGTAGAGGGAAGTGCAGATTTGCCTTTCCTATGATCTTACCATTTTAGGGAGATGCGTGCTAAGAAAGAATTTTTGTTCGCATAGGAAAGCCCCATTAGGTGAAATTGAAAATTAAAGTCTCCAAATGGCAATGGTCTTTTATTGGATTTAGCCAATATTTTAACTTCATTGTTTTTACTCTATGAACACCTCAATCAACAAAATTCCCGAAAAATTTTAAAGCAAAACTTCAATTCTTCAGCGCAACGTTCTTCTTTGCTGTGTCAGGTCAGGTCTAACGATTTTCTTCATTGCGAACTCCTACATATTTTAAGATGTGAAACGTAGGGCTCTACAATTGCAATCGCCTTTCGTGCAACAAGGGAAGACGTTAATTGCTAGCGTTAATTCTATGGTTGCTCATGACAAACGAATTAAGGTGGATGAAGGCTATTCTGAAGTATTCATTTTTCATTGCAGAGAAACTTAGAACTCGAGAAAAACTAGAAAAATTAAGCTTCGAATTGATCCATTGCATAGCGAGTCTTCACTATATCGTAGTTTATAAGTTTCCACGACATTATTGATTGTTTTCCTTGCACATTTTATCGCAGTATATCAGTACAACACTCTTGAGCGTAAAAAACGACTCAGATTAATCGACCTCTAGTATATCTTCCGCAGGAAAAAAAACACTTCCCATGGCTTAGATGCCATAAGTAGACCGCTTATTAATGTCCTGGGCACTATTGAATCCACTGTATGAAAATTGCTAGAAAACGTGAGATAGATGCGATATGCTGCAGAAACAGTAAAGCATATTACCTTAACAATAAATTGAAGATGCGCTATACGATACGCTCACTAAAAATATTCGTGAAAAATCTGTGATTGTTCATAACCAACTGTAATGTAATATGCTTGCAGATTAGTGTATTAACGGAAGATAGCTTTGTATTATCGAGTTTTTCTGTACGTTGCAATAACTATTTGGATTTTGTTGATGCAAGCGTTGGCGCAATTCTAAAGGCTAGGCTATTCGTTAACTCAGCAACAAGGCTTCA
Organism: Baylisascaris schroederi; assembly: GCA_006503575.1. NCBI lineage: Eukaryota > Metazoa > Nematoda > Chromadorea > Rhabditida > Ascarididae > Baylisascaris > Baylisascaris schroederi. The sequence goes on along the minus strand of QEWY01004169.1, from coordinate 283,936 downwards.
TTCTTGACTAGACGAATCCCAATCACTCTCTTTTTTCAATAGTATTCATAGATATCATTATTCAACGAAACATTTGTATGACAATATTTTAGATATATTACTTCGCTTTAAAAGAGTAACAATTTCTACATATCTGTGGAAATGTTTGAGCATTAATTAATAGCAATTTAGATGTTATTAGCAAATTCCCTTGTGCATCATTCGATAGCTAATGCTTCTCATTAGCCGAGAAAACAATTGTCATTAACGTATTGATGAATGAGGATTGAATGGAAAAATGATGAGCGTTACCAAGACAACAAACTAAATTTTAATGAGAAGAGTTAAAGATTTGCTCTCTATTCTATAGCTCTTCAATTCTTACATTGAAGTGAAACTCCACTTTATTATCTTCTATCATCATTCATATGTGTTTCCTCTTTCAATGATTCAATTCAGGGGATATTGTTGTCTCGATTAGCTTCTTCGATCAACACAAGATTCTAAGATAAAAGCTATAGATCATTTTCAAGAGAGCAATTCGTTTCTATTTGAGCAGCGCTTTTTCTTGATCTATTTTCTAATCGGTATTACTCGTTCTAGTTTGCTGTTTTATAGTTGGAGCTGATTCATATTCTAATCAACTTCACTTCTATATTATTTTTTAGTTATTCATAGTAGAATCCGAAGTATTCATTGTTATAGGTCACAAATTCGACTTGAATTGTTAGCCTTCGATGGCTGAGCGTAACAATGGCAACGATAATACTGCATCAGTGCGCGATTCTGGAATTGGTGCACAATCTCGTAACGGCGATTCACGTCATCATAAAACATTTGCTGAAGTGGCAAGAACTGCAATCGTAAGCAATTTCATTGTTTACAAATGATAATCAACAAGTATTCACGAGTAATTTACAAGATTGCTCCAGATTAATGAATGAATTGTCACATCGTCGACGTTCTCTAAAGCCTCGTTTACAATCGCTTTTGATTAGTGCGTAGATCAGCTGACGGATTAATCCGGATGAAACCCTAATCTTGCTGCCATATGCTTGATACAATGTTATTTGATCGATTCATTTAGACACATCAAATTCATTCAGTATATTTTCTATGCTTCTCAAGTAGTTGCGCGTTATCGTTTATCATATATTTTGCGCTTTATTTTCAAATGCAGTTTTTCTTTTTTTCTGCCAAAATCTGCTGATTTCCCAAAACCGATTACCCTTTGTGGATTTGAACTTCCCAACCCAATTTTTGTAAGAAAATATCAAGCGTTTCGTCATTATTATTGTATGTATCAATGATCGGTCGATCCGATGAGAGATATACAATATATCAATCATCGAATCCGTTAACTCCACATTTTGCAAAGTAAAATTTTGCATACATAAATTGCAACCACTGAAAAAATCTTTTTTTTTTGCATGGTTTATATAGATGAATGAATGGAAAAAAATTTTCATAATAGCCTCAACACTTTAAGCTATTGAGGATTGTTCCTTAAGTTTGCATCATTATAGTGCCTAATGGAAAAGTTGTTAAGGCGGTACGAAATTGGATGATGTCGATGCAACCTGACGAGCATGAGAATGAAGATTGGGAGCATAATTCAGTGCTCAACAATTCGGCAGTATTTGAACCACCAGCAGTTGCTGCACAAACAATTGCTATACTTGAGAGTCGTAATAGTCGTGCAAGTTTACTTCATGCTAGCCCAACCGATGAAGGGTGCGCTGGTCGACGCAAATGTGATATCATTGCATCACTCAAGAAATTTGCAAAGTTAGTCAGTGCAATTTTTCGACGGTTCTTTATTTCTATATCTAGCTAAGCATTTTATCTCTTGCAATCATATGAAATATGAATTTAAAATCAGATATATGGAAATAGAAGGACATCCCAAACAAAGTGAACATGATTTATCTATGGTCAAAAGGAACAATAAATGGAATTTGGGAAATCGTTTGTTTTGTTTGTTTTTTTTTTCAATTTCTTATGCAGCCTCCACTTAAATCATTTGTGAAAAAGCGTTTTCCTACGTATCTATTTTGTCTTACATATACAGTCGCATATTTTGAAAAGTCACAGTTTGACTATCATTAGGTCAGTTGTATTCTTCACTCTGAGGCCCACTTCATCAGCACTCTACTATTGGACGACAATCGTTTCGATTGGATGCTTCTATAACCTTTTAATGGTGGTAATCTTCGTATTCGTTGACGTTCACAAATATTTCTTCTATCAATGGCTTTTTTGCAACATGTTTTTCGATTTTATTTTCATAGTGGACATCTTCGTTCAATCAAGGATTTGTGAGTTTCATTTTTACTGAATTTATCTATCCTTCTCTTCAAATATGGTTTATATTTTTTACACTCTTTGAAAAATAAAACCTTTCGTTCTATGAAAAATGCATTTTTTTTTTCGCTATATTTTCTGCTGTTTCATCTGCGTAGAATTTTTTTTTTTACAACAACGCTTTGTCAGAATACGCTCCTATGTTTTTTCTCAACATGGAGATTCGTTCGATTACGCAAATTTATGCAATATTGCTTAGCTAATACATTTATTAAATTATTTTTCAAAGATTTAGTTCATTCGTGAACATGTTCCTTAGAAGAGGTGAAATCAATTATATTCATCTGCTGTAAAGTCTTTAAAACCACCAAAATACTTATTAAGTTAGGAGAGATGTGTGTAGCGAAAGCATAGATATGAATACGATTACATAGAATAAGATTCATGAGGTGATATATCATAAGGTGGATTACGATGCTATTTGTATTTTTTTTTCCATCAAGATGAGAATACGATGAGGGATGAGCAAATATTTTGCTGGTGCGTTTTCTCATTCTTGAGTGATAAACTTTAATAGATTTTAGTATTAGTGTAGTGAGTTGTTCTATGAGGAAATGAGTCGCCGTTTATGATGGATTTTGAAGAGGTGCGAAGAGAGGAGGTGGGGAATAGGAAGGGGGAGGTTATTGGACAACTGCAATAATATTTTATTTATAGGTTATCTGCACGATGGCGCATTAGTGACCGATTTGAAGTTGTTAGCGAAGACATACGTGAAAACGTGGGTTTATTTTATTGCCGCTATTTGGCTGTATTTATCTAATCTATATTTAACTTTTAGAACACAGCCTATCTAAAATTTTTTGAGGGATTGTGGCTATCTAGAGAAGGCAGTTGTATTGAGAAGGTGATTTTTCGCAAAATTTTTGTAGTTTGCTGCAGCTGTAAATGATGCATCTTTACGGCAATATATTGCAGCATGCAAATACTATAAATATAGAAAAGACGCATTACAACATCAACACTGCAGCATATTACCGTAGCGTAGTGCATTACATTTTCATGTGTTATGAAAAAGAAACTATTGAAGAAGAACAATATTTTCCTCGAAATTTAGAGTGGAGGTCCATTTTAATGGGATAGGTGGGATAGCCTAATTTTATATAATGCAATATCTCCCTGGTGCCAACGCTCTTACTTCAGGCTCCATGCGACGTATTCGTTTTTCTTTGTTCATTCTCATTTCCACTCTGTCTTATTTGTATGGTATGCTATTTTGAGTTCAAGAAAACTTGAAATCGTCGATTATACTCAGGCTGCTACTCTCTTGATGTTCGACAACAAAATTTTCGTAAAATTTTTGTAGTTTGCAGCAGCAGTCTTTATTTCCGGCTGAAGGGGATTGATACTATTCTGTTATCTGATTCCAAAACATTAGTTCCAGCAATAAATACCAAAACGAGAGCTCGTTTTCAGGAAATTCAAAGATGTTTAAATCTGGAACTTAAAAAGCCTAATCAGTATCTGCTGAATACATCGGAATTTGTTTTGGCGAATTATTTTTATTCTATCTTTGGAAGCATATTGACTACAACGTTAATACTGCTCGTGCAGCCCACTTATTATATGTATAACTTGGGTGTTGACAGCTGCCCGTCTTTATCGTGGGAAATGAAAGGTTTCATCAATGTGCATTCGAATGATTGCTTCAAGAAGTGAAAAAAGCCGAGATTAATAATTTTGGAAATTTCGGAATTTCGGGATGAAATGATTTTTGAACGACAACTTGGCAGACGTATTTCCTATCGGCAGTTGAGTTTTTAAGCAAGCACATGAAAATTATTGCATTCTGGGCACTTATTGTAATGTTTAGAAGCAGAAGCAATTTGGTGATCAACTACTGTGTTTGATTGTTTTTGAATTTCAGGACATCGTTCTGGCTGGACGTTCTATGCTTATTCCCTCTTGACTTTTTCCTCTTCATACAGCGGGATATCTCTTTACTACGTGGAAATCGTCTTCTGAAATGCCATCGATTAAAACATTTCATAGAACGAACGCAAATGCGAACCAACTGGCCGAATGGATTCAAGATCTTCGTATTGGTCATGACCTGCATTGTTCTTTTCCACTGGAACGCGTGTGCATATTTCCTTGTCAGCCTTTCTGCCGGCACAGAAGGTAATGTTTTGAATGAATTTTTCTTTAAACCATTATTGGCAATCGCCGAATAATATCTTGATGGCCATAGTGGGCACGCAGTTTGGTTGAGCTGACCATCAACTGCCATGGAAATGCCCATTACATCGATAGTGACAAACTCAAGCTTCGTAGCAAATGTTTGTAGCTATCGATGCCACTACTGTGAGACCACGAATGGACAACTGACCAGAACTCTGTAAAATGCGTTATGTTCTTTTCACGTTATGAAAGTGTTATTGAATTCGCAAAGAAAAATTATTTGCTGCATTTATGAATCTCGAAAGATGTGATGCTTGGAGAATCCTGAGCGCACTAATTGGTTGCATCATGCGGCTCTTTATTGTTTTTTTTGTTGTTTTTTTTGTTTTTTTTTGTTTCATGGTACTCACTCATTACTTGCTATATTCTATTGTTATTTCATTCAGCAATCACTTTCGTATGGATAGTCAAACAATCTCTGATTTTGTACAAAATTATGGTCAAGCATTCCTTCTGAGAAATTAGGGCTTAATCCCTTAAATGCCGCTTTTTTGCCAAGGCTCGACAGTTTTTTCTCTAACGAAATTTTCTACTTTAGTGAATATTTTCTTGATAGTGGGAAGGGTAAACAAAATGAATCAGAAGGACGGCATTATCGCTTTCAGATGAGGATACTGGAGTTTGGCAATTCACATATACTAAAATAGCAGATCTAGTGCTACCGAATTGTGAAATTCTTTTGTCGGAAGATGCAGATGAAGATTGTTGGTTCAACGAAACTGGAAGAGATGTTGCAATGCGTATGGATTACATCTCCGAAATGATGGCATATTGGAAGGAAAAGTAAGTTAACAACACATATAATTTTTTAATAAATTTAAGTTTCTTTTGCAACTTCAGCTGTTAAATTTGAAAATTTCAGTTGAATAGCTTCATGAAATCAACCTTCTTCAAAAATGTTGTGATTTAAAAAATTTCACTTCCATTATCTTCGAAAATAAATCAACTGTAAGAAATTTAGCAAAATTTTATATACAAATGTATAGTTTTAAGTTGAATATAGAAAAAAATGTTTGCAATGCTCAACAAAAACACAAAAGAATGATTTTTTTCAATGGAAATCATCTCGTTGAATTTATGATTAAAAAATCCATGTCCTAAGCATCGACTTTTCATGCAAACTTAGCAAAGTTCAGCTCATGAGTATTTTTGGAGTCTTTTTGAAGAGTTTCAAGAAAATTCTCCTAAGCAGACGTTTTGATTTTATTTTTGCATTCATCATGCCAAACTAGTTGAGCTCGATCTGTAACGTTTTGGACGTTGATTGTTCTTAATAAAGCGTATTGTCGTATTGTAAGAATATTTCATGCATACTTTTTTTCTTGATTCTTCTTCGCCGTAATTGCTGAATTTGATCGACAATTTTCAATTAGTAGATTCTTCGTTGTGTCAAAGTTATAACATTTCTATCGCCCTCCGGCTTAATGAAAACTCCGCTGTGAAGAATTCGTAAGCAGTCATCTTTTATATGGTAACATCTTTGTTTTGACTTGAGCTTGGAGATCAGCAAATCAAAAACACTCAATTTTTCAAATTCCTGCAATATAAACTTGCTCAATTTTACAGAACAACTACAGTGAAGTTTTCCAATTTCACCAGGGAGTATGCGCTGAGCATGTACTGGTCTTCGTTGACCCTCACCACTAGTGGACAACAGGTTGGTTTTCGTTGCTTTACCTTTGCTCACCGTACTTTTGTATCACAAAAATACCCTATTACAGCAAAAGTCTCTTGCTTTTGAAAATTTGAAAATTAGAAGTTAATGTCCATTCCATTGATTTATTCGTGCCAACGGAGCAGTTCTTTTGTTGCAACTATATTAGGAGAAGCAAGGTGAATTCTGTTATATAATCGCAGTTTTCGGCAATAATAAGTATAATTCCAAGAGAAGAGAACGGCAAAATACAGTACAGCGGTGAGCGGTACGGTCAGCCCTTCCCAAACTTCAGTAATCTGGAGATTGCGACCAGGAAAGGAGGGTACCGAGGGAGAACAAACCTCGTATGATTTGACTGCGAAAGAAACTTTAATTTGATGTTCCTCCGTTTTTCAGTTATTTCTGCTAGTGGTGCTATTGCAGTCAGCATCATGTACGTTATAATTAACACATCCAGTATTCATTTTACTTTACTGCTACTACTTACTACAGTATTCAATAACAATTCCTGTTATCAATACCGTTTGCACCTACATGTATGTAGTATTATGACAGATGTTTCCGCTACTGCTTGCTGGTGCGCAGAAAATGGCTTTAAATGGCTTTGTAGGTGTGCGGTGCTATTGGCAATAGTAGACTGCACAGGCACTATGATACTGTACCTATAACAATAATAATAAATGAGGCAGTAGTTGTTATAATGAGTTATTGCTAGTAGTAATACTTGATTACTGAGTAGTAGTAATAAGTAATACCGATAAAAGTGGATACCATTGAGTGAAAAGTAAAAATAATCAATCGTACTGGGTAGTTAATATGTTTTTGGACATCAGCGCCACTACTTGTAGTCAATATCATTCCGTATTTAGAATGCTATTCAAAATTGAAAGTTTTCGAAGGAAAATAGGATTTCAAATATATTTTTCTTCTTTCAGCCATATCCAATGCGATCAATTGAAAATGGCCTCGAAATTGTTGATACGCTTATTGGTCTTCTCATTTTTGCTATTATTATTGGTTCAGTGGGTAGTGTCGTTTCAACGATGAATCGTGATCAATCCGAATTTCAAGAGATACTTGATGGTATTAAATTTTATATGAATTACAGGTATTTTTATATATCCCGTTTCTAAATTTCTCATGTGATATCCTTCTCTTTAAATGATTGCAGCACTATAAGAATTTTCTTCCAGCATTGCAATGCTCACGTTTTTTTGGAGTAATTGAATATATAAATCATTAAGAAAATAAACAGTATCTTTTATTAATTTTGAGAACAAGTTGTTTTGAATGAATTATTGAGCAGCAATAAATTTGGATATACATTTTGTGAGCTTCCAAACAAAAAAAAAAATTGAGGAGATTTTTTTTTTTGCAAAAGTTCACAAACAAATATTACAGAAAATTTAGGATATGTGGACTCATCGATGGTGCTATGCAACTTTCTTTATGTCTACGTTTCTAAATACAGATTCGCGAGATTCCATCGCAAAGGCAATGAATTGAGCGTTAGACTGAAAACGTTAGGGACAATATGGTTCTCGCGTCATTGGTAGTTTGGTATAAAACACATTTTAGCATATATGCATCACATAGTGTGATAGTCTGATTGTTGAAAATATTGGAAACATTTATTGAATTATTCTTGAAAAAATAAGCACCTCTTTGGAAGCAACTGTTCATACTCACGTTTCAAATGTGAAATTATAAGACAGCGATAGGCCTGAATCAGTACAGTCAGTACTATTTATCAGGAATTTATCAAACATATTTAAGGAAATTTGTTGCATTTTATTTTGTAGATTTAAGAAATGGAAGGTGAGATTCGATGAGGGATTCATTAAAGCACTTAACGATAGGTTTTCTTTTCAGGCAAGTGGATCCTGACATCCAGAAACGTGTATTGAATTGCTGTGAATATGTTCATGATCAAGGAATAAAGAAGGATGAAAATGTATGTTATTTAATAAATCACATCGGCTTAACTGCTTCAAATATTTGAGGTTCAAGAAAAATCCACGTATAAATTGCGGCAAATCATGCAAAATTGTTTGAAAACGCAATTAAATCTCTACTCTAAAGTTTCTCATTCGTTTCATGTGATCGGGTAAATAATAGAAGTTACCTGTATGAGATGTCACAAAGAGAATATTTGCGAATAGAGCGAAAGAAGGAAATGCCACCTTGCCTGACGATACATTAGGTAACTTATAGGTCATTGATATACATTAGGTCAAATCATCACTTATCGGCTCATAGACACAGAAATTATGAGAATGAATTACTGCCCTTTAATATTGTGATATGCAGCAAACGTTTTTCGATTGCTATATAAAGACACCTCTCAGCTGAGTCAAAATTGTGCAATATTTCAGGTTATACTCGAAACTCTTCCAACGAGACTACAAGGACAGTTGGCAGTACATTTACACATGGACACTTTGAAGAGGGTTGAATTATTGCAAGTGAGCCCAAGTTGTTTTTCTACGAATATTTCAGCGGTCAGAATTGCCGCTATTGAAGAAAGTTAAAGGCAACACTGAGGGATAACTTAATATTATATTACATTCGGGAATTAGTTAATTATAGCAAGCTTTAGGTTCACTAAGGAGGGGGATTTTAAAGGATTTCGGCGACGATTTGCAACTACAAATGAGACAAAGATGATCAACTGCAGATTGATAGAATAATCGAAACTCACTAGGGAATATGATTTGAGCATTGAATATATTGCATTAATATTTTATTCATTTTCGCATATTCGTTCGATTACGAAATTTCTATCCGAATTTCTTGTTTTTGCGTTCAATGATAGAAATGATTTAGGATTGCGAGCCAGGATTACTCTATGAGCTTGTCCTGAGGTTACAGTTCTATATGTTTAGTCCAAACGATTATTTGTGTCGACGTGGCGAACTCGCTAAGGTTTCTTCAGATTTGAAATATTCTTGATTGATTTATTAGTGTTGTCAACACATCCATTAGAATTGCAATAAAAAATATTCACTATATTAAGTTATGAAATAATTCATTTTCTCCTTACATGAAAACCAATTAATCATCTCATAATGAGTACATAAAATATTTTCGTAATTACTAGAAAATGAAAGCGAGTACTCTAGCAGTTATATTATTGCAATCATATTCGCAAAAGGAATGAGTTTCTTGTTAAAATATTTGATATAGGATATATGAGAAGCGTAAAACATTTGTTTTCTCGATTTTCTACTTCATTAATAACATAAGTGCTTAGATGCTTTTTTCAAATGGTATCTTAATCGTTCAAATTGAAGCATTTTTGGCGTTTTTTTTCGCTTGCAATTTTCCATTTTCCGCTCGAAAGTACACTATGGTGTTGCATAGGAACTCTTTTTTTTGTAGTGCGATTTTATCGAAAAAAATGAAAAAAAAATCGGTATCTTTGTCACCTTCATAAATATTCACTAATGGAATTTAAAATGCTTGCATATTGACTCACAATGTATTTTTTTGCTTCCTCGTTGAAGTATAGTTCATTTTATTGATTAATTTTGTTTTAGAGTCTAAATAAGTTGCTAACTTTCGCAAAAAATCTTGACGAAATATTTTCCTACTGTCGTCGACCTCGATGTGAAGACAACATTCATTACGTTGAGAGCAAAACTAAACCGGACAAAATATTGAATTGAGGTCTAATGCATTGCAACCGTTGAGAATTGCATTGCAAAATCTAATATGTGATATTGCAAGGTGCAATTGCAGGAAATGTATATTATAAAACGCGGTCAACTCAACTATGTGAGTGACGACGGTAGCGTTGTGTTGAAAATTCTTCGTGAAGGTGCCGTATTCGGACAACTAGCAATATTGAATTTATCGGGTGATCGAAGTGGAAATAAACACACAGTTGCCGTACGATCACAAGGATATACTGATGTATATGCATTGCGGCAGGAAGATGTATGCGATGTACTACAAGAGTATCCCGATGCTCGCCGAGGTCTTATCGAGAAAGGTTTCTTTAAGAATTATTTCTTGTTTCCTCCACTAAAATTGGGTGTAATCGTGTAATGTGGTTTCATAGGTATGAATTTTCAAGTGTTCATCGTGGCCATTGACCATTTGCTTACTGGATGCTTTCATTTAAATCTGTAGACCATCAGAACCGTCAGAGCAGATATAAGCAGATATAACGCAGCCATCGACAACTTACAAATTAGTAACTCGGAAAAAATACCCTAATTGATTTGCTTTTGGTACATATATTCTTCATAGTCAGATGTCTAATAAAATCAATAACTCGCAGCTTTTTCGCAGTTGTAGCTGTTTCATGAATTTCTATATTCAAAGATTCTCAGCGTGTTCCTTGGATAGACGCTAACAGGTTTTAGCAACATTTATTATGTATAACGGTGACATAGAGTGATGTATTCGATATATGCACTTTTGTCATATTGCTGGGCAAGTTTTTTTTTTGCATTGTGGTGAGTGTTAATGAATCATCACTTCTCCTTGTAATTGAAACAAGCCCAGAAAAGACGCCTATAGGCCAAACGTATTCATGATAGCATAATGTTATATTGAAGGTTTTTATTTGCATAATTGACTGAAATTCTACAAATTTCACTTCTTAGAGAATTATTTCAGGTTCAATTTGAAAATTTCCGAATAGCTATTAATCGGTATTATTGGTGCAAATGTTTTGCCATTCATTTCGTCAATTAAATATTTTTTTTTTCAATGTATCTAATGTGTATTTTCAGCAAAAGAAATGCTTCGTGCAGACGATATGTGGGAAGAAGGAATGGCTGATGACGAAAAAGATAGATATACATTATTAACTTTGGAGGAACAACTCTTAGGACTCGATGGAAGTATCTCAAAAATAGATGCAAACATCTCACAACTCTATGATTCGTTTAGCGTAACACAAAAACATTTCTTTTCTTTTCATCGACTTTTTAATCATTTTTTGATTTCGCGTTAGATATCTAATTTTTAGAGGGGTGGACTTCGTTCATATAGGTTTTGCTCCATGTATTGTGCGATGAATTTTCGCATCTGCAAGAAATCTATCAATTCAAATCGTCAAAGGCCGTCAAACCTTATGCCACCCCCCCCCCCCCTTCTTACACCTGTAACTAAAAATCATTGTGCAAATACTCAAGTACTACAGTAAGCACAACCATCGTTCTCATTGCTATAGATGATTGCATTCTTTCATAAGATCCTCAGGATGTTAGACGAACATTTTGTCCATTGCCGAATGAGGTGATCTCGTAGAGCTATTCTTAGCAGACGTTTCCCTCTACTTCGATACCTTGCAGGAACCATTTTTGACAACAATGGATCTTTAATTTTTCAGGATCTCACATTGAGTTTGAAACGACGTATGACTAAACTCGAAACAATATTCATGGAGAATCGACATCAAATTAAAGAGGATTTTTCAAATTTTGCGTCTTAATATCGTATCATCAACTGTTAAGCGTTGCTTATCGATAAAATATCAATCTGTGCGATGTTGTTTTAAATGATGAAAAATTACTCTATAAAAGCAGTAAACAGTGCGGAATATGAGTAAAAATTTAAAACATTTTAAAACTGCAAAGCCCACATTGTTGGGAAATTATTTTCTACTAGGTTACGTTTCTGCGAGATATATGCCACATTTGAAGTGTTTCTTCGCCGTTTTGCTAGAGTGTTATCATTTGAGCTGTTCCACGTTATTGTAACTTTGGCAAAAAGTTGGATAGAGCCTTAATGAACTTTCCCAACCGGGCTATTTAAGCCTATCGGATGTTTGTAAGACTTTGTTCCATTGTAATCAATTCAGTTGTATCAGTGATTTCACAGTTTCTATTTATGATACTTCGTTGGTCAATGTGTTACAATGTTGCTTGTATTTCGATTGCACACATGGCCACCTCTCACTTGCCCAACAACCGGATAGATGTCGGCGGGCAGAGAGCATTTCAAATTGGAAAAAAAATTAGTACTTTGAGCGAAGGCGCTGTTGGTGGTATACGGTGGTGAGACACGCTTGTAGAACAACATAGTTTTGCATATAGAAGGAAATGTTGATCAGCTGTTATGATATCGATTTGCGTAGCTCAGATTCGACACATTGGCAAATAGTTTTAGACGGCAAAAGATGAATGGCTGGTTGTGTCTGAGCTATGTCTTCTTCCTTTTTGATGAAAATGCTTTCGTTGGTCACATTATGTGTGAGTTGGTCACACATCGACATCCTTTTGGTCACATATGATATCGATTCGACACATCCTTTTGGTCACATTATGTGAGTTTCGTTGGTCACAGTGTTGTCTAACATCCACTGTACAAAAGATTTGACAATACAAAACAAATAGCCTCGTCTATGCGCCAATCATTTCGATGGAATAATTATATAATAACGAATGAAAATATGTTCGGTGCATTTTCTGTGTTAAATTTTCTAAACTGACATTGTGCTATGAGGAATGAAACGTAAAATCATAACGTTGCTCTTATGAATGCTTGTATTGAATATGATAAGCATAGTATAAATGTTTAAATCACACCCGAGTATATTTTATAACTGCAGTTGATGTTGTTCTAAATTGAATGTAAATCTTAGCGTCCATCAATGAGCGTATTTGCCGTTGAATGTTTTACCCTCATAGTTCGTTTTGCCCTCAATGGTTTGCCCTGTTTGCGGTCATCGCTTATGGTGCAAAAATGTTCGCCTAACGTCGAACGAATGCGAATCTGTATACGTAATTCAATATCAATGTGTTAATGGCTAACCTAACCATTAAAAAAAAAATTTCGATTGCTATTTTGATTGCTATAGATCAATTCGCAACCGCTGTTTTATTCATTATCGTATAATGGGCAACTCAGATGCTATGAGTTCTATTTCTCGCATGTTATACGGCAATGTGCTCGAGTGGCGCTGTAGCATCTGTTGGAAGGAGCTCTTTTGTATGGTTTCTATTCTTTATTCTGTCGCTTTTTTTTTGTGAAATTACGAAGTGTAATTTAGCATTCGGCAAAAATAGCGTCACCCATGATTTAAAGTCGTAAGAAATATGCGTTAAAATATTTTAAAGGTGTACATGGTTAAAGGTTTAATATGAAGGTCGTAACTATATTAGTAGATGAGCGCGATTTGACTTATTTTAATTCATTAACTTATTTTATTTTATTAAATTTGAAGTATGCCAACGACTTCTAAATAAACCCTTAAAGCTGAGGTCTACTAAGTTTAAGGTGCTACTTGTCAACGAAAATGTTTTCGGGTGAGTGTTCATAACCGCTCGAATGGCACTTTCAATACTTAGAAAACCCATCGACAAATGGCAATTATTTCATCGGCGACAGTGACGTATAGCTTATTTACTATTCATGAATTTTTGCTCAAGTTTGATGCGTATAATGCGAGGTTAGATTCCAAGGATGGGCTAGAGAACAACTCTTTGAACAACTTCGAAATGACCGAATATTGGTCGGCCACACTCGCCCACAATGTCGCTCTTTTTGTTATTCACTTTAGCTTAATGTGAACCTTTCCTTGTGTCATATGTGTCGATTATCATCGTTTTTCCCCTTCGTAAAATCATTTTATATCTCTTTCTTTTTTTTTATTGAGCTCTCCCTCCCATTATTAGTCCAATGTTAACGCAATATGAAAAGAAATTTGTCCACTTTACATAAAATTATTGCCACAATTTGCATCTTATTCGTATGCTATTTAGAATAGCTGATGAAGGGGCTGTGATGCATTTTTTTAAAATTCTCCATCTTCGAATAGCCACTTAGGATGTGTGCAGTGCACAATTAATTCTCAAAAGAAAAAGTTGCAGAGTGAAGTTTTAAGCTTTTATTTTCGTCTCGATTTTTTAAGCCTTCAAGCTTTCTGGTTTTTGGTTCTTCAGAGAGGGTTTTTTTATGGTTCTTCAGAGTGGTTCTTAACTTTCAGGTTTTTTCTTTTCATGGAGTTTTATGTTAAACGAGAGATGATTGCCAAACGCGTAGCAGAATTTTAGAGTCAGGTGAAGTCAAATTGTTCAAAGATTAGTATTTTGATAGGCAATATTATGATTAAGAAATGTATGGTTTAGACTTTGTTAAGGCATCAGCTTAAATCGAATACTAAAGAAACGGGTAAAAAGTGAATCATATGAGAGTCAATCGAATTAAATGTCCACATTTCACAAATGAATCCATACACCATCACTATGCATGAAACTATTTTGAGCACTTCGATAAAATACGCAGTTTTTATATTGTGACAATGATCCATCCGATTTAAGGAAATCATCGAGCTATTTAGGCTGAAATTGCACCTCTCAAAATTGCTCAATTAAGTTCACTTATGATGGACTCTGATGTTTATTGTTTCGCTTGTTTCGCTAATATATATAGATTATATTCATTCATAATATAAAAGCTAAGATATTATACTTTTAATTCTTATAGTGTAGGAAGTTTTTTTTTGCGTAAAATTAGATGAAAATAACTCGGAGAACGTTCAAAATGAGAATGAAATTCGTTTAGTGTTAGTCTACCATTAGAAAAAAAAGAATACAATTGTGAAATAACATTTCCATAGACTCGACTTAGGTTTCTAGGAAATTCGATTACAAAATTGAGCAAAGTTACTAATTCTCATATTGAATAAATAAATTATTGCAGTGGTAATCGTTTAGAAATTTTTCGTAGTTAAATTGCTTTTTGAGAAATTTTTCAAAATTGTAGTCCAATTTAATCATTGTTTATTTAATCATTCTTTGCTTATTTATTTTTGTTTATTATTTGCTCATTTATTTATTTATTTTTGTTTATTTATTTACCGATTTCAATATTTATTAATTAATTGCGAGATTGAGGCTGATATTAGTGATTTAAGCACAGAATATTTGCATATTTATACAGAAATGCATAATAATATGACGAGAATGAAACCATCTGACTAATTGGAGATAGGCATTAAATCACTCTTTATAATTTTATGTTCATGGCGGAGGAGGCTATACGTCAAAATTTCTACCCTTAGGGCAACTATCTTCCTTAGCAGTTTTAATGAATTTTAAATGGCACTTTCATATTGCCAGGAATCACTTTGAGATTGAAACAAAGCAATTTTATCTCTCGTAGTATAATGGAAAATAGTTGTCCCGTAGTGAAAATAATCGCCTACTAGTAGAAAAAACGCAAATGGAGTTCCACTTTGCAAACGAAATACTTCGCCTTTATCGAATGTTAAGAGGCAGAAATCATCAATTTGACTGCTACTAACTTTCCTACTACCTTCAATTCGACTTTTTTTTCACCAATTTAACTGCTACTTAAATCAACAAGATTCTCTTCTCATTACTTTAAGTTATTCAATTATGGATGCCCTTCTTTTAAAGCAAAAGGGGGGGGGGGGGGGGGGGCAAGGGTTATTGTTCTTGTTCTCAAAAATTTTGCCGATGATAGCTGTTTTAATAAAGTATAGCGAGTGAAGCGGAGCAAATCTTTTTTTTTCTCAGCATTTTGTTCATTCAAGCATGCTTCAATGTGTTTGAATATAGCGACTTAATAGTTTTCAAATAATTCAAAGAAGGAAAATTTCCACCCTCTATCTTGGTTTCGCGAGGCCTGTTCGTTTGTATGCATCGAATCCTTGCGGCTGTAATAACAAGCATTACTAAGTCAGCAGTCACCGAAAATGACTGAAAAACCCGATATGCAAAAACTACCAATTTAAGCTTTCTTTTAGGCAGAATCTGAATCCGTGACTTTTGAATGTCGAGTTTAATATAAGACAATCTGTGTCAGCAGTGGCTTTTGCGATATTCTTTCCATTACTAAGAAAAAAAAAAAAAAGAATGCACCCACTAATGCATATTCAGATAGGTTTGAAGGTAGATTTCAAAAAATTTTCTCTGCGCTCAATCTTTTATATCCCCCGCCTGCTTCTCTTCAGCCTTATGGCGCTTCGGCTTTAAAAAAGGAGATGGGATCGGTTAATGCCTTGAAGGCAGTAAAAAAATTTTCAAAACGGATCTATTCGTGACCACAACAAGAGTAAAAACACCTCGCTATTCAACTCCTATTATCGCCAAATTGATGACCCATATCTGCCCTTTTTTGTCGAACATTTTTCTCTAAGTATGCTCGCTTTCATGCAACGTAGAAAAAAAAATAGAGGAAGCAGTTAGAGGAATAGCAATTCTCGAATCGAATGGGTGCAGTGAATATCTCAAGCGGAAGTGGTCATTTGTCACGCACTTGCTTACGCATGAATTATCACATTTGAACGCAAATATATTCGTTGTAGATTTCATTGCATGAAAAATAAAATAATAAAAATCTTTTTGGAATTGTGCTAGAAATTTTGAAAATTATCGCTAGAAAATTTTTTGAGAATTCTTTAAGTGCATAAAATTTCCCACTGCAAGATGCTCAAAGAATAAATTTTGAGAAAAAAAAATGCAGATGAACGTATTCTTTAATTCCATTATCGCCCTATTTATGAATGAGGATATTGTGGGGCCCGTAAATGGGTGTAGGTTCTTCATCACGCCTTCGAGGATGCTAGTTCTTTAATCCTATAGCACCTGCCAACGCTTATGAAAAGAGTGAGGGGGGGAGGAGGGAGGGGGAGGAGGGGAGAGGGGGAGCGAAGGAAAGAAGAACTGAAGGATAAGCATTCCGTTTTCGGCAAATTGTGTGAGCATTTCCAACTTGACTTTAGTAAAAAGATATGCAACCAAATGCGTGTGCAACTCTGCTAAATGAGCGATGAGCTACAGTTTTTGATCACATACATATAGAATCATCAACGAAATATTATTGCTTAACGTCAGAGTGATTCAAAAAAGATTTAGAAATACTCATATAGTTGAGGAATATTGCCATGATGAAATTATTGATAACCTAAGTTAAATCAACGACTAACGAAGGTGTCGAGACTATCTCATTGGACAATTAGAGGCAATTGTTGTTATTGTAAAATGGTTATTTGCAAAATAAAAGCTCGTTCAACCGTAAAGAGCGTGTCTAATTGAATGAATCGTTGGATTAATTCTGCATTGAATATTGAGCTTTTTTCTAAACGAGTATTACCCTTTCAACATATGTTTCATTTATTGTCATGCCCACTTCATATTACTTCGATCTTTCTTTGTCTTATATTTCTTCAAAATTCAGAAAATTTACGAATTGAAATATTTTAGTCGCGAAAATTCCAAAGTTTTTAGCGAAATTACACAGAAAATGCAATTTGATATGCTATTTTTGTGTTATGTTTGAGAAAAGATGAAAAGAAAACCAGCAGACTATGCAGGTCTTTTCGAAATACAAAAATGCCGAATTGACCGAATCGTCGTAAACGGAAACGATTTTCGATTAGCCATATAGTCGCATCTTATTTCTTTATTTCCTTACTGATTTAATTTTCTTATTTATAAATTTGCGCATTCATTTTTCTTAGCTTTTTGGCTATTCATTGAATTCTTCCTCATTCATAAACACTTCTTTTTCGATGTCTATTCTATCGAAATGTAAACAATCGATTTTCTGTTTCCTAAATGCTTTCTATGTTCTTCGCTTACTCGACGGTCATATATTATTTTTATATTGTTCACTTCTATGAAAACGACCCAGCTATACTATCCACCTTCCACAAGTGGGCCAGTGACATATTCTTGTTATACAACCGATCCATAGGCTATGTTTTGCGGTTGAAGTTAACTTACAATAATAAAAAGCAGTACAGCAAGCACAAAGCACAACTCGACAAATTCCCCCCAAAAAATGGAAGGAAGGTTGTGCGCGGTAAAGCATCAAAAAGAGGCCACTGGGGTAGTTGTTACTTCAAAGGATGGTGGCAATATTGAATGGAAAAGACTGTTTCCGTTCGTTGTTTCAAAACTGGTGTAATGACTGAATAGGCAGGCGGCAAGTAAAAGTTTCAACGACGAAAATTATTGCAGTAGCACATTTATTTTTTCGATCTAACAGTCGCCACCTGCGTAAACCTCTAGGCAGGAAGCAGCTCTCACAGCAGGTAGGACCACCATGTCACAAAAATGCATAATATTTCACATTTAAATTTTGTAAATACTAAATCACCTCTGCTAGCGTAGCGCACGTCCTATCAGAATTAATAATATGTGCTTTGTTTTAAGGTTTTTTTAATGCAATACACCAAGCAACAGGTGAGTTAGTCATATGGGTGCCCGAGGGGGTTTTCTGCGAAAAAAGTTTTATATCATTGCATAAGTAGAGTCGTAACAAGATTATTTGCTCGCAAGCACGAATGAATCCTGTGAGATAAATTATCTGATATAACATATGTTATGCAACATATGTGATAATCATCAATCGAATGATAAAGTTGCTTTTCAAGCTGGAACCTGTTGATCTTATTTTATCGATCACACCTATACAGCTTAGTGGAAGTATCCGGTTTAATGTGCACTTTCTAAACCAATGACAATGAGATTGCCGTATATTACATAATTGTGGATAATTTGAAAATCATATCATTATGAAAACAGTACTTCAAAGTATTGCTGTATTAAGTACAACTTTAGTGTTTGTGCATCAGAAAGAAGTTCTAAGGCGTTTTCAATTCGAAGTTATTCATCACTCCTAAAAGAGAGTCGCAATGCATATCTTACTAAGTGTGCTCTCATTTCTAAGTAAATTCTTTCCTCTCTTCAAACTTCTTAGCGATTTTATTTCTAACTGATTGACACAAATATTTTGCATATGACAAAAGCTTTCGAATTGGCTTCTTTTATTAAGGGGCATTTTGCTATGTATATTATAATGGCAATCCGGTGACGTAAACGCTTAGCGAATATGACGAGTTCAATTATTCGAAGTGAAGTGCTAACATTCTAGCACAAGTGCTTCATAAGGCTATCAGATTTTCGTGTTATTCGTGTACATTTCATTTATTCAATTGCTTTGCGATAGAACATATGTAGCTATGAACGACATTTCATGCATTATCTGGTCGTACTTCAGTAATTATGATAGTAATTAATCTTCTGCTTTCCTTTTTTTTGTATTATCCTGCAATTTTCTATTTCACTAGAGTTATTGCCTTATCGTCTCGTTCAGAGTAATGATTCCTTCTGATATTCGCTGCAGAAAAACCAGCGAAGAGCTAAGCATCTAAAAGATTGCAACCACCTAATTCTAATCAATCTGCTGTCTTAGCGGTGAAGATCTCAACTGTTTGACCGCAAAGTTGCCCTGACAAAAAAGGAAAGCATGACTTTGTGGGTTAGTCAGAAACTTATTTGCTCATTGCAGAGCATAAAATTTTTTTTTGGCTCTTATATATATATATTTATTTATTTATTTATTTATTTTTATATATATATATATATATATGTCATGTTCAGTCAACATTGTCTCATTCTGATGTTGAGAGCATTTCCTTACAGTATTAGCTTGCATGCAACCTTCAAAAAAGTGATTAAGAAAAAAAACAAAAACACCACAATTTGGATCCAATTCAAATAATATCGCAATTTTTGAATTTATAGTGGGAAATTTGCATTAGACATTTTTTAATGCCAATTTGAAAAGATAATCCACATACAAGGTTTGAAGCCGATAAAGAAAACGCTTAACATTGAGCACAATGCTGTCGTATAAACAACGATTCGATGAAGCATTCG
Source organism: Baylisascaris schroederi (assembly GCA_006503575.1). Taxonomy (NCBI): domain Eukaryota; kingdom Metazoa; phylum Nematoda; class Chromadorea; order Rhabditida; family Ascarididae; genus Baylisascaris; species Baylisascaris schroederi. Next base: position 264,106 of record QEWY01004169.1, on the reverse strand, counting down.
GAAACGCAAAACGGCAATTATGAACACCATAAGTATTCAATCATATAACATTAATGTTGCATATTGGAGAATTCAGAACATATATGCTCGTAATCATAATCTATATATTATAAAGTGTTGATCCACTAATCTATCCACATACCATCCCACAAACTTATGACTCTCAACTGGAAGAACAGAATAATCCCTGCGTTTCAGGTTCACACCAATTACCCTTGCTAGTATTCCTTCATTTGCTCATTTGCACTCTGTACAATAGAAAAATTTCCAGCATATCCGCACGTTGTTAAATTGACTGGAAACGATATGAATACATTTTTGAGTGAATTTCGGAAGGGAAGAGGAAACAAATAACGATTCCGGCAGCTTTGAATTGCGCCGGATGGAAGGTGTGCGTATACGGTTACACCGTTTTTTCAAATCAGGACAAATTTTCAAGCGATTTGGACAGAATAGTTTCAAAATATGGTTTTATTTTTAATTTAATTTAATTTATTTATTTATTTACTTTTTTTTTGAATAGCATTTCTTCAGCTATCTTCAGTCACCTATCAAAGAGTATCTCGTTGAGGATAAATTTGTTCTAATATTCATTTGAAATTGCAACTAAAAGTGTATCTGCACAACTAGTGCAATGTACTACAACATACACAACTAGTGCATTCGATGTGCTTGGTAATTGCTGAAAAATTGAGGAGCGTAAACAAAATAGTGCATCTTATTTGTCGCTGATGATTATTTATCGCACAAATCAATGAATAATCTAGAAATACCAGAAACATAATAAATATGGTCATAAGATCATAAACCACTGATTGTTTCTCAAAGTTTTTTTTTATAATTCGAATGCTAAACAGTTGCGAAGATAAATTTTAAAAAACGCCAATACTAACAAAATTCATAGGAAATTTTTAGCATTCATTGCATGTAAATAAAGAAATATATTAGAGTAGAGATTAAGACGTGTTTTTGCAATTTTTTTTTTAAATAGAAAAAAAATTTTCTTATGGAAATTAGTTGTCATTAATATTAAAATGCGAGCGATAATGCGTTCAATATTTAACTAAGTGCAAAATTGCTATGCAAATTTAGATTGTCACGTGAGAAATAATAATCGTAAAGCATAGATTTTATAAATGGCAATAGACTTTTAAATCCTACTTTTTTTTATGGATTCTCAAATTCAAATCATTCTAAAGCCAGCAGCTTTGAAGTGATCTCATTCCCTTATAAAAAGGTTCCATATAAGCATCGTTTTTATTTTCCGACTCTTTCACTGCAAAATGCAAGACGAGTAATTGAAAAATGCATTCCAATATATAGTCATCTTTGAGTTTCAATAAACATTTTTTAAGTCTACAGACGATGCTAATTGCTCTTGTTGAGGGATACGAGGGATCAGATTATGGTACCACTTTTTCTTATTAATTAAAATAGGTTTTCTTGAAATATTTGTTGAATTGAAACTAGCGAACGATAGGCGGTCACATAGACACTCGCCTACTTAAATACAAGCACAATGTCCGCACAATGCAATTTGCAAAAGTAAATCTACAGAAGTATATAAAAAGCACAGAAGGCATGAATGAGGTTTTTGAGCCAAAAAAAAAGAATGAGGATTGGCGCGTAGGATGCGAGGAATTGAAGGGCATCGTTTGTAATAATGCTAAACTAAACTTGGTGCCTAAGCTTAACGAAGTGCAACTAGTTTGGTAGAAATTCACATGGAATTATTACTGCTTAGACATATATGTGTGTCTTATGCATCACATACTTTCTACAAAAAAAGAACTTCCACAATTGAATCGCAATGCTTAGGAACCTCTTATGGGGCGGAGCATAAAGGTATTGACTGGTGAAGGACATTAAGCTGCGAAACGATATCTGCTGCATTTGGTGTATGTCGATCGGGCAACTGTGTATACTCTAATTGCGACAATTTTCACCTACTTTTTTTTAATGCGCACATTTTTTTTTTTGAAGAAATTCCTTACTAATTTCTTCGAACGCTTGAATAAATTTGTCCATTGTCTCAGTTGTTTTTTTTCGAACTGACATACTGTTGTTTCTTCATTTTCATTGAAACTGTTACTTTCATTTATTTTATTAGTTGTCTAATCAACGCAGTAACTCCTTTCCTTCCAGATATACGGCCTCCGAGTTCCTCTTGTTTCCGGGGCATCCCGAACTTCAGATCTTTCCGAATACTCTCAACGCATCCTGAACCTATTAAGCCTTATGATAATACTCGGAATTTTTGGTTACCCTTAGGGTGCCTCTATTTTTGAACCTTTAATAAAATCGCTGAAACACGCCCACTCTCGATGCATTCTAAAAATTCTCGAAATGAGCTTTCCTAATTAATAGCAGTTAAATATACTATAGCATAGTCGGACGCTTTTGGCATCGCCCTACGCAAGCTTCAGAGTCAAAACCTACAAGGTTAAGATCATTCCAATCACCACGACGCATCAAGGATGGAGGTTGTGTTCAGAGTTATACTCGATATTAATGTTTGTGGATTTGAAATCATTGAATATTCAACGTCTAAGTGATTTTCATTAACAGATAGAAAATGACGTGAGTGGATAAAAGCTTTATTGTCTGCTTTGAAAGCATTCAGCAGTGATGCTACATCTATATCTGTTGTTAATGTCTCGAAAAAAAGCACATTTCTACAAAGAATATTGCCCTATTTTAAGAAGTATCAAAAGCTATTTGCTTGCCTGTGATGCATTTTCATTGTTTTTGAGAGCAGCACGAGGAATTCTAAGTGTAATAGACATGCTTTTAAAGGCGAAATGGACTCGCAGCTAATGCCACCGCTCCTTGACTGAGAAATCAACTATCCAGAATTGAGATTAGCGGAAAAAAAGTGAAATCATTTTTCAGGACGTTGCATTTCGCTTCCAGCATAACATGTACGTATTTGCTATCATCGAAATGGCTACAGTTATATTGGTTGAAATGAAAGGGAAATATAAACGCTAATGCCGACTACCCTATAGTGGAAACCAACTGCTTCGATTTTCACAGGTATCGATGCTGTTTGGTGTTCTAATTTTTGATATTCTTCGAATCTCATCGTACGCTTCATTTTGATTTATCTTTAACTTAAAGCAAGGTTTGCTTCAGATGTCCGAGTGTGCAATCGATGAAATGCTGGAGAGCCGTTTCTGGTTCGTTGGAATAACAGGAACGGTGCTCGCCGTATTTGGAGTCATATCAAATGCGTTGCTCACTGTTCTCTTTCTTTCTCGTCGTAGCTATCGAAATTCACCATTTTTCTTCCTTGGATTTGTCGCTTTCTATGATACACTTCTCGATTTCACCTATATTGTATTATTAGTGAGTATCTATTTTATTGTGATGCCATGGATACGCTTATAACAAACCGCTATGAAATTCTAAGGCTAAATGAAGCGTTCCATAAAGACAAATTGAAGCTAGGGATAATTTAAAATTTTTTGCATTACTGCACTAAAAGCTCACATTTATCTCTCACTTTTCCGTAAATTTTTGACTGAATTTTCTATGAAAACGTCTGAAGACCACTTCAATGAACTTTAAAATCATGAACTATTTTGTAAGTGAATAGCATCCGGTTTGCGAAAATTTTTCGACGCTGAAGAGATCGTATCTGCTGCTATATTGAACCAACAAGCTCTAGCAGCAACGAAAAAAAAATTAAACAATATTACCTCCTTTGGATAGGATTTTTTTCGGCAATCCATTATTGAACGAAAGATGTATGCAAAACGAAATGCTACTATTGCATTCATTCATTTATCGAACGAGTTGATGAATAATGGCCAATACTTCTCAAGTTGCCCATTTTCACATTCATAGGTCATTCAAAATAGGACTGGGTTAAGTGACCACCAAAATGGTCAGATGAAGTTTGCGGTAAAGTGAACGACTTTAGCTTGAATTGACCATTGTATTAACACCTTTCAGCCAGTGCCAATGATGGCCGAATATTATGATAACCTACCAGTGTATAATTTCTGGCTACATTATGTGAGGTCAGCTTATCTCTTTGGACAAATCTCAAAGATCTCGTCTGTTTTCTGCCTCATTGTAGCCTCATTTGAGCGTTATTTCATTACTCGACATTGGACATTCACGGGATTTGAACAACGAACACGGTGGTTATTCCTCCTGTTCGTTGTACTTTTCGCTATTTCACTCAAACTTGTCACTTTTACGGTTTGTCCTATTTCGCGCTTATTTTGCATTACGCATTCGCACATTTCGCATTTCGGCTTACCGGAAACATTTACAAATTTATTCACTGCTAGAAATAGAGCAATTATTTCTTTCACTTTTTTTTTTCTGTGCAATACATACCCTCAATATTCACCTAATGCATGAATTGATCCATTATAGTTTTCATGCCATTGTTGTTCGTTCGCGTTTTTGTACTTCGATAAGAAACTGTCGGATATGAGGAATTGGTGAACATGGCATCTGAATTTCTATAGCAGTCGATTTGAAGCAATGGATACCGATAGCTTTTTACGCATCAGAAAGCTTTCAGAAATTCCTAAAAGCTTCGTTGTTGTATTCAAAAGCGCTCAAGCTCAACATAATCATTTGCTTCAATTGATACATTCATAGGTAAAATTTTTCACTTGAGACCTTTAGCATTCTTCACTTAAATTCATAGAACTGGCTTAATTCAGGATATCGTTGTACTAAAATTACCGATGTGTGATCGTTTCCGTCGTTATAAAGTCGGCAATCTTAGTGACAATATTCTTATGTCAGGGCTATTCAATGTTATTTCCATTTTTTTACCGTTTATAACACTTGTCTTTCTTAATAGTGGAATCGTAATGATGTTAAGGAAACAACATATACAGGTTAGTCTTTATGATCTCATAGATACTTTTCTATTCTCAATTATATAGCTTCTTAGACGAATCAATTTGCACGAAGTTTAATATTTCCTCTTAAGTGGAAAACGAAAATAAAAAGAAGAAAGAGTTCCCTTTTATTAGCTGAATGTAGTGCTGCTGTTTATTGAATGAGAATTTTTTTTTTGGTAGAAAATCTATTTAACAAAGGGGAAAGTGGCTGTATTGAATGAGTTATACCATGCGGATTTTTTTTTTAAAGCTGTATTCGTCTAATGCTTCCTCATTATAGATTATGAATATATATCGAGATAGATGAATAAATTTATCGATGTATTTTAAATGGAAATTCGTGAACTTCGAATAGCCATATTGAATATACACATCCTTAAAATAGTAGATCGAAAATACTATTGCACCAATTTACGTGATTTCATTTGTTTAGTCGTGAAAAATCGATCAAAATGGAGAATTAATAAAATGGTGCCCTCAAATGCACTCTTTTGTAGCAATTACGATCACTGATAACAGAGTTGACGATGGGTCCTGATATAATGAAATTACGACGAAACAATATCCGTTCGGCAACCATTACGCTTATTGTGATTATTACTGCATATCTAATTAGTAATTTGCTCAATATGATGATCACACTTTTCGAATTCTTATGGCCAGGTTATTTTTTTTTCGAGCTTCTTGTAAATTTACTTCTGAGAGAATTTGTGGCTAATATAATCAAGCTATTTACCTACTCCCACACGTACTTTTTATACGTGTGCCCGCATGTTTATATGTATACGTTTGCTGTCTACTTGATGGTTTACGTTCATCTAAAAATTAGGAAATTTTGTGGACTCATTCTAAATTATATGGTAGTCTAGGCCAAATTCCAGGATAATCCATCGTCTTTGAAAGAAATAATAAACATCTAGATTTGCCATAAATTTGCATCGATATTATAGTGATATGAGCCAAATTTTACAGTAGTCACATTTCTTTTCTAAGATCCCTATCCAAGCGATTAGATCATGCAGCAAGATGAATGCTGTCGTGATAAACCATCGGAACTTTGACTAACAAATGCTGCATTCGATATTGACTCATATATGACTCAAATAAAGATAGTTATTTTATTTCGATGACTTAATAACTGGATAGAGAGAACTATCGCTCAAATGGACTCTAATCAAAAATGTGAATTTCGTTATTTATGGCTACAAACTGAACAAATAGCCATGTGAACACTAACAATACACTCTAATTAGCGCATTAGAAGATTATTAAACTCTAGGGAATGTTGCAAGGCACGTAACGTGGCTGTTTGTTAGCGTTTCACTGAAACTCTCTTAGTTTGATATTTTTTTGTTCATTTGTTACGCCTCGATGGTTAGATGCCTCATCCAGCCATATATAAATATATTAATAAATATAAATAAATGAATAGACATATAAGTGAATAAATAAATAAATGGAAAAACCGAAAAACAAATATACGAGTAAATAAATATATAACTATAAATACAAATATATATACAACATGATTAACAGACAAATATAAACATATAAATATATAAACGTTCAACGGCGTTTCATATATCTGCAAGTGATTTCTGCTACAGATTAGTGATGAACGAAGTAATCTTTAGATTTTCTCCACACCGAGCATAGACTACTGTATCGAATTGCAACCGATATAGCATCGGTGCTTACTGTAGTCGGTAATGCAATTCGATGTCCCGCACATCTCATTTCGAATAAAGATATCCGACATCACTTCTGGATGATGTTATTTGGCGAGAATAACAAGGTGGGTGGGATTTGCATATGTATCATCCACATTCGTCACAAAAGACTAAGGATCCTTGAAATCACCATTATTTGAGATTGTTGTTAGATTGCCTCTAGCGAGGATTGATTATGAATGCGAACCCAGCCATTGTTCGCAAAAAAATCTTTAAAATCCCAAACAAGTAGAACAAATATTACTCATTAATTTCAATGATACGAAATAACACAAAAATTTCAAATAACTATCAAATTTTCAAGCTGAATGCGTGAAGAATTTCACTGTCATGCAAGTGTTAGGAGGAAGTTGATTGAATTACGTTGATGATGTTTCTTTTTAGCCATTAGATATTGTCATCTTTGCATTGACACCTTTGTTACTCATATGTTATACCATCAGTAAACTAAGCCGAATAACGTAGAAGTTCGCTTCATATTGAGTGCAATTGAAGGTAGTTGTCGCTCCGCCAACAAAACGTCGACAGTCGCAAAAAGTTGAGGCACCATGGATTTCGCTTTTGATCATTCCGAACGAAACTCCACGACGAAGTATCGACGTGAGCAGTTTCGCAGAACGTTTAAGACGATTAAGCACCAACATTGCCTATCGATATGGATCGTCGAGTCCAGTGTCAAGCAATACTAGCAAGACTCGTCGTAATACATTTTGTTATGGTCATCGACTAACCGTACCCGATTCAGATGCGCTCACTGAACTCATTCAAACATCGAAAAGCCAACGGCAATACGAAAACAATAATATTCTCAATTCACGTTCGAATGGTGTGATCCCAGTGTAAACGACGCTTTTGTGATGAACCTTTGTCCCCCTCTCTACATACATATACCTCCCTATCCTCCTCCACCCCAGTTTTTTGCATTTATCGTTAAACAGCCTAGCAATGAAACCACTATGTGATAACTCTATAGCTGAAGTGTAGCCATGAGCTGAACGAAGCGAATAGAAAACTCGACAACTCAAAAAACGACCCGAAATGTCATTTCGTATGCTAACGTTCGAAAGTCCACAGTTGTTGCATGCATTTTCAATATTGTTAGTTCTTTTTTTATGAAGTGAAATTCACTATTGTCGAAATGCCCAATGCGCTTGATGGTGTTACGCGTTATGAGTGGAAATGCTCAGAAGTGCTCTTACAATGACCCGAAACTTAATTTGCAATTGCAGAGGTAACTAGAGTAGAGGTTTTAAGAGAAGCCATGCATGCTTCGGAAAGACACGAAAAAAGGCAACATCGATACTTCTCATAGTCACGCTCCGGAAATCAGAGGAGGATGCAGATGGACGCGTCGACCAGTACATAAAAGAACCCCTCCAACATGGAGATCTCGTGGGATTCTTTTCGGATATGATACGATGTTGCGTTCAAATAAGGAAACTGCTGAGATGGGAAACTGTGTGAAGGGGTTCACATTAAAGACGGGGACAAAAATTTTCTACTTTTAAAGTGATGAATGATGAAATTAGGTGAAAAGTTCATTTTCTAAGCATTTCTCCGGTTAGCAGGATGATTATTGATTATATTATGCCAAACTTTTTGGCAACTTATTTTTGTTGCCAAAAATTTTGCTCTCATTTTTTAAATTTTTAGTGGGAATTTTTAATAGGCGAATGCTAACATAGACAGGTGCCATTAACTATGTTTGTGTGTTAGCGAATTGATTTCATCGCTGCTGTGGTTGTTGGAAACAGCATGGAAACCGTGCTATGAGTATAAGCTAGAACTGCCAAAGGTGGAAACTCAAAATATTATGCCATAATTCATCACGCTGCTTGTGCACGTTTAATAGCTTCGAAATACCGCCAAATATCGCTGGAGGTTAACTAAAATAAAACCGATTCGATGGAGCGAGTAGTAGACTTCTCGAATGAGAAGAGGTCTGTAGTACCAACCGTCTTCAAGTCAACATCTTGGATTTGGTTAGCTCCATTGGTAATTCGCGAAGATCGGGCGTCTCTTCATTGTGACAACAGTAGTAATGGCCGACGAACACCGGAATGCTTCTATCGATTAGACATTATTCTCGTTGCTTCTTCTAAAACAATTCATCGACCGTAGAGAATCAGAATATTTTAAGCCATTTAATTTAATGTCAGAGCTTAGAGAAAGTCATTTCGTTCTCCTGGATTGTTTCGACAGCAATGAATGAAACTTGACTAACCGCAATGGAACTTCAGAAACTTCCTTCAGAAAATTTGTAATGATTTGCATCTTGAGCCATTATCTATACATTTGCTCAATAAAGGAGAGTAGAGATCATAAATTTTTGAGGTAGAGCTTACGAAAATTTTCAATCTTTAACTACCGTATAATTTCGAATAGGTGAAATATTACATCAAATTTGATCAAGCGTTCAATGCCTTTAAAAAAACGATGAAACTTTTGAAATGTAAAATATAACGGAACTAATTTTTTGAATCTTCAAAGGAACAAAGTTCACACACTATAGTCATATATCACCATAAATTCACGAGAGCATTTCGCAGTTTTTATGCGTTGTTGTTTGTCAAATAGGGATGAAACGTTGTTTCTCGTATTGTTTCTGGCTGTTCCAATTTTAGAATTTGAAATAACTTGCACTTCAACTATAGATATAACTACCCATCCAATGAACAGGATTTTGGATGAATAGAGGAGATAAGAGGACAGCCTATTTCACTGTTGCGAAATCGACGGGTTTTTTTTTTTGGGTTGGCTTCTAAAGTTTCCATATTGCACTTTATAAGATAACTTCTTAATGAGCCGAAGATGTTTCCATTTGACGGTGTTATAACCCCTCTTGACGTCAAAGTTGAACGACTTGTGCTAAATAGCAATTTTCTTTTGCTAGATTGATTTCGTTTTTTAGGTTTTGAATTAAAATAGTTTTGTGATGAACAGTTATCGGAAAGAGTATGTCGAAAACGTGGGATTTCTTGCTCTATTGCGGTAAAAAGTTTTCAATAACTACAAAGTTGAAAGAGTTTCGACCAGCTGGCCAATAACGATAAAGACTTTTAGCTTGTGCAACTATTATCCTCGCTGTTGTGCTTGCATTTTATGGTTGCATCTGAAAATTTTCATCCCCGAGGGCAAGTTTCCTTTGAAATGCAATCAAAAATTTCCTGCATGATCGAATGAGATTTCTCCCCAACTTCAGCATTTCAACTGTAAATCCATCAAATTTTAGTGCCTTTCTGACTGCATATATACGAATGTTTTGTGCAAAATATCGATGTTCAATTCATTCAGTTGCAGCGTGTCTAATTTGCCATTGTATTTCTTAAATACGAGCATTACATCTTGATAGTATTTTTTGCAATAAAATTTTTTCCTTTCTTCGCATATTCTTCTAAACCACTCTCTCATGCAGGTTCCCCATGTTTTCCTGAGTGTGTGGGGAAATTTTTTTAACTGTTGAAGGCAAGATTCGAATTTCGGTCATCACTTTTGGAACTGAGAAATTCGATGAAGGTGCCGCAGTAGGCTCGCGAGGTTAAAGTTTGGCTCACGAAGTCCCTTTTTTGCTGTCGTATAAAAGGTCAAATGTATAAAGGTTGATTGCCGTTGAAAGATTTATTTTGCTTCTTTTTTTTTTAATTGATTGGGTCTTTATAAAAAGGTACTCGTAAAATGGTGATCTTTTAATATTGTTGCTGATCTTACTTCTGAAATATTTCATTTTTATGCTCAAGCATTCGTTGAAGAAGACACTCGTCCACCTTGGCCTTTTTTTCATTCGTTACCTTGGTTTGGCTTTTTTTCTGCAGTAATTTTGATGGCTAATGAATTCTAAACGATATAAATTTCTTCGTTGCCCAAACACTTAAGCGAATGTTACACAAATAACTTTTATTGTGAAGTTCATCTAAAACAAAACGCATTGTCTCACATCGAGATTCTCAACTTAATTGATGAACCAATCGAAAAATTTCGTCTTTGTTGAATTTTTTTCCACACAAATGACGACAAGAATTCATTACAATCATTGAGCTCGATGCTGTTGTTTTTCTTCCTTTTTTTTGTTGTTGTTGTTGCATCACGTCTAACAAAGCTCAACGATCATGAATTTTTTTCCCTCCTATAGAGCATTCCATCCTCGTCACAATGCCCTATCGCTTGAAGGTCTCTCATTGAGAACATATATGAGCAACCAATAAACACAGTTCACTCCTTCAATCTTTCCAAAAGTCACGCATGGTTCTTTCATTCTGTTGTGCTGTTGTTTTTCTTAGTCTCAAGACGATTATTCATATAGCATATTTCTTGTCATTCCTCTTCTTGCATTAGATAGCATAATGGTCGTATTTTGTACTCTTTATGGAATGATCATGGTGAAATGTTCTTGTGAACTCTTGAGTGCAACGAGAGCAGACTAATGAAGAGTTTATTTTTTACCGACATTCGAAATTACTATGCTTGGGATTTGAGTACTTATGAGGTATAGCCTGGCGGGTGAGATTTTCAAACTTTGGCTCAGTGAAATGGCGCAAAATGGAGAATTCTGTGACCAAAGAAGAACCCATCACTTCCGAAATTTTAAAGTATGCTTCTCGCTTCTCCCTCCTCTCCCCCACCCCAGTCCCTTCATACTTGCCTTCTGTTTTTTCTAGTTTGGAAAAGATTCCGCCCAATGCGCACGCATAGATGAACACGGGTTAGATGTAAGTGAACACATGAGATGCATGATATAGTGACACATGGAATTAATGTAAAACAACGTAAATCCCTCAGAAATTATCGTCCTGATTTGTTCGTTCCACTAATCACTAACATTATGATGACCTTCCCGGCAATATTTGTGCTTCGTTCTCAGTGCAAAGTACGGAGTGCATCATTTCGTAGACGAATTGCAACATAAGAAGATAAGCAAAAAGATAGGAAGATAGATTGCACGTAGCTGTGATTTTTAGGTGACCTTCAATTTCTGTTGAGATTCGCAAAAATGATGTGAGAAATTTAGTCATATGGCTACTGTAGCTAAGAATATTTCCTAGCAAGTTTCGTTGTAAGCGTGACTGAAAAAAACAAAAACGAGAATCAAACTTCAATGGAACTTTACAAATAAGTCTTTTATTTCAAAGTTAGAACAATGCATTATGGTGCATAATATGTTTTCTTTCCTTGCATATAGCGTCCGAACATACATAACGAAGTAGAGCATGAAAGACGCTATTAAAAACGATAACTGGAAATTCACAATGGCGTTTATCTGTAATATCGTATAATGTGATCTACATCAATTGAGCTGAAACCTGTAGGCCTTTACGGTCATAGACGATGAAATCCGCTCATCCTTACACACAGTTTCTCTATTGGAATGATTTAGCTTGTCTGAATGACTTCATTCGTAGAACATCAATAAATAAATTATCGTCGTTAACGACGATAACTTTCGACAGAATGTTTCTCTGTGCAATTGTTTCACCTCTATTTATGTGTGAACTCATACTCTCGTGATCTTCCTAGGGCCATCATGGTCCAAAATTGCTGAAGCAGGAAAACACGCCAGTTTTGTTGGGTTTCTAAGAATCTTCATTGATCGGCTCCTTCTTGATCCTTCATTCATAGATTTGACTGAAAGTGGTGCTATTTATGCGTCAGAGTGTGTCGGAAAAAGGAAGTGCTTTTATGGGGTAAAAGCATGCGGTTACGACCACATTTGCTATGGGCAAGATGAAGTTTTTGCCTCTTGGCGAAAGATATCCTCCAATCGAAAATTATCTGCAACACCGATAGCAACTAGCTAAGAGACCAGATCTTGAGTATGATCAACGGTGATTTAGCTCCGAGCAGCAATGACTACTTCCCCAGACGTCTCAGTGAATTGTGATGGAACTCGATGAATGCGTTGTACATGCAAGTTATGTGGTCTATAATTTGCATATGCAAATTTTTTTCGCATTATTCTTGTGTTGAAATGATTCAGCAAAGCGGTCAATAACCCCCACCTTAAAGTGCACGGCGATGAAGGAGTTCCATGGAGAGCGGCAGACGCTCTTGCGCGGAGAGAGGCGATTTCCTGGTGTAAAATAAAATCATGCCTCCGAAATCACTTTTTTAGAAGAAAGGAATATAGAGAAAACCATCGAAATAATTTTCTTGTCCAGAGTAGTTCCGCTTACCACTGAAAGGGTGTGTATTTCCAAATGTATGAGACCTAGGGCGTTATATCTTACTTCTTATTGTTAGATTTCGATTTTGTTTAATGCCAGCGGAAAATGCAAAAAGCATGCCAAAGTGTAGTTGTCAAATTTATGCACATATAAACCCAAACTAAATGCTTGTCAGATTCACCGAATCGAAGTGTAATCTTTTATGCTACGAAACATTTTGAGAATATTTCGTTCAATTCTTTTTAATTCTTATCTTTAATCGATAATATGAGGAAGTAGAGGAAGGAAGAACGCTAACTGATATTTGAAGATGTAATGATACTCGTTTTACTGTTTTCGATCTGTTGTGTTTAATTTCGGTCGGCATATTTGTTGCTTTTTTGGCCATTTTTTACTTCATTGAATTGTCTCCTCTTATATTCTTTCGGAGATGATTTATGTCTCCCCTTTAATTTTTTTTAGAAAAAAATTTCACATTCTTCAAATGACGTCACATTTTTAAATTATTTAACACATTCGACTAGATGGCACATGATAATTGCAGCTTTTTTTTAATTTATGATTTCTATGATTCCAATAAAGTATATGATTCATTTATGACTGAAACAAATTTTTTTTAAAGCGCTAAATGATTTAATCATGTTTATGATAGATGAAATTTTTATTTTTATTCGCATTTCATTTCTAGATTTGATTTATGATAATAAACTCCAATTAGTAACTTTATTTTATTCTCTCTTTTTTTGCTTGTTTTTCTAGTTAAAAATTAAAATCACACTAAAAACTATCGCTACAGTACATTTCTCGATTATCTTAGCGAATTATGGTAGCGAACAGTGTTAATGTAAACGTCACTTGAAAGTGACGAGAGTGCCTCGGTGAAATTGTTCCACTGAAAAGTTGTTTGCCGTTCTTAAATAGCAATAAAAAGAACGGAAATTTTCGACGCAGCGTTAAAGACTTGTTAATGATAACAAAGAATACTTCCTATTACTGTAATTTTGGACCAAGTTTGATTTATGTGATCATTTCATTCATTATTTAACATTTCTTTGATGGTTTTAGATAGCGAATGATGTATAATTTTCATTTGCTAGTTGATATTTGATAGTGTGATAGTCGTGAGGTTATCTGAATAAATGTCTTTCTTTTTTTTTGAAAGAATTGTACAAATCGACAACTGTGAAGTATTCAATATACTTTAAAAAACTATTTGAAAACTTCTTTAACATCTATCGCTAGAGATTTAGAGAAATATAATCACATGGAATATTATTTTCACAGGTGCATATGCGAATTTTTCAAGGGTCATTATTTAGTGCATAAATTCCATTTAATTTTATTGAGCGCTCTAATCGAACGCTCTTCGCCTATATTCTATATTTTTTGATCTTGTATTCATCAATTGCGAATATGAAAGAAATATGAAAGAAATGAAAGAATTGCGAATATTGTTGCTAATATTGTTGATGCTTCCTCTTCATTTCAATGGAGAAATCGTTTTTCTTTTCTAAAGTATACCAAAGCTCTTTAATGTTTTTTTTTTCACTTCATTTCAAACATTTTAAAAGATAGTAGAATGTTTGAGGAAGTGATTTCTTGTCTAGTTGTTTGTTAATTCATTCTTGATGACCCGAAAAACCAAAAAGCATTCGATTAATGCATTCCTTCTTTTTTGATCGTTCAACACGTTTTTAAACGTTTATTTAGTTTCGTTTCTGACCTTGAAAACCTTCTATGACACATTAAGAGTTCATAAATCATTTGAAAAATTTGTGTCAATCGAGTGAAACTTTCTCATGCAGAATATTTACTTTATATATTTATAATCACAGATTTCTCTCGTAGTGACCGTTGAGAGAAGCATACAGCCTAAAACACTCTTGAGTTTTTTCATCGTAAGCTTCAAGGATTTGAAATCGGAATGCCGTCAAATATACCACCACCTCCCCTTCCTCTTCCAAACCATTCTATATCCTAACATCCCCTTCCTTTCATCCCCATCCACAAGCAATGTCGTTTCCTACCCCATTGGACATAACATACGAATTCTGTAGATGTTGTCGACTTACGAAAATTCTGCACTTCTCAAAAGCATCATTCTTTTAATTTTCTTAAGTCGAGGCGATTTAGTGGTTGCACGAATTCTTGGCCGATGGCACTTGAAATCGTCCACTCTAACTTCATCAAATTTGTTCATTTATACATTTAATTTATTACTTCCAACCTTTTCACATATGAAATAAACATTTCACAAAAGTATAAAAAGTATGTAAACAGTCATGCAAGAAAAGCACTGCTAATTATGCTCTAATGGTGTTTGTACAGAACCATAAATCCACCTACATAATTATGTATACCGTAAAATTTAGGAAAAAAGTGCACAATTTGAGAGTTTTGCAATTTTCCTAACGGTTTTGAGGCATAAGAAAAGGAGCACATAGCCGAAGGCAGAATTTTCAGTACTCTCCATATTGAAAAGGCATGCGCAAGCTAAAGATGACGGTATTACTGTACAAATGGTGAACTATTCGTATAGGTGCGAAAGGTAAACGAGCTGATACACGAAAGTGCTTTGCCTCTGATCAAAAGCAAAGGGAACGCATCATTGCTCGACGCATTTACTCGAAGAGAGACGGAGAGTAATTGAAGTTTCATATTTTTTAGGAGGTGCATAATCTATCGAAGGCGAGTTATATTCAAAACTCTATTTTCGCACATAACTAAAATGTAATTTTTTTTTTCAGAGCTTTTGTTTAGTTGATTGGAATGATTAACTCAATCGGATAGTACATCAAATATCGACGAATTCAGCGATCGCTTGATGAACAATTCCGCATTGCCGAACGCAATACTTCATTATGGGATCTTTGAAAATTATGGGATTATGGGATCTTTGAAATTGTATTAAGCAGAATGAAACGTTTACCGATCGGAAATCGAATGTTTATTCCTCTTCGATGGAATCCTCTTAATTTAGAGCAACTATAATTATAAATCTTCGAAAAGAAAATAAATATGAAAAGTTTAATGCTGCAACTTTATTCTGGTGGACGCTGCAATAAACTTCAAGTACCATGTTCTATAACAATTATACTATCAAATAAGCAGTAATCTGTATTGTTCGTTTATTAACCTATGTTTTGTTCAACAATCGTCGATTTGGCTTTTACTTTCGTCATTTCTTCTTAGTGTCGCTACTTGTTGAACACCAATGAAACAACAAAATGCATCTTCAATTACTATCCCATACATGATGCAGCTTTACATACCTTTGCATGACGTCATTTAAATTAAATTCTCAATCGATATCTCTCATCGACTTTTCGTGTTTGTTATATTACAAAACTGCTTGCCGAATTTCAAATGGTAATATTTTTACCAGAAATAGATCTCTATTTCTTATACAAAAATGTCGGCGAATAACTAGAAAAAGTCGAAAATGATGCACAAAAGTGCCATATTTATTTTTGGATGATTTCTTTTTATACTACAGGGCATAACAAGATTGCATTATATGATTGATAGCTAATGCACAGCTAAGTGAATGTACAAAAAATAAAAATAAACGATTGGGTGCATTATTCTGCAATAGTGAATTAAATGCACTTTTGTGATACTATGGTGTAGTTTACTCTTGGAGACCAAAAAATGGCCATTCAAATACACAGAAAACGAGTTTATCTATTTCCTTTGTGTGCAAATAATTAACCTTCGTTGAAAAAAAAAGAAAAAAAAAGGATGATAGTGTAGCGGAACTCGGTATTCGTTTATGAATATAGCATTCGGAAATGGATGAATCATTTGTTATTATGTCCATATTCGCCCATCACATATTCGATGATATCACATTCTGCGCGTTTTTCATTTTCTTTCCAAAAGTTTGCACAGTATAGTGAACTCCGATAGCGTTACTAGATGACGTGAAGGATATCATGTGAGCGCATAAACGTTTTAAAGCATATGGCTAAATCATTCCATTTGATTGATGCACAACGATTGTATTTTTTCAGAAACTACTTTATGAAATCATCGAACCGAAATCACATAATAAAACTTTCATAAGCGTTTGCACAAAAAAAAAACATAAATAACGGGCAAATTATCTATGAAAGTACTACCGAATGAAAAAAAACGCAGTAGTATTGATGAAAATTGTATTCCGGCAAAAGCACAAAAATATCAATATTCGAAGGCGAACCGCTTTGCTTTTGCAGTGAAATTCTTTCGAGTTCAAATATTTCAATTTTTGGTGGATAGATCCTTTTGCCTATTGGCCAATTTGTGGGAAATAAATATGTGCCTGATATTGCTGATTTTTGCAATTAAATATGCTATGTGCATTTGCTGGTTAATGATGATGAAAAATAACCACCATTCGATAAGCAATCAAAATAAGTAAACACATTCGATAAGTGGTACGATTTGTACTCATCGAAATACCCGAATCACATCAAAAATCGACGAAATTTTGGCATGTGGGGTCGATTTCGCGAACAACTTTGAAAATAATTTTTTTTTCTTGCTGTGATAACTTCTTTTTGAAAGGTTTTCTGTTTGGTGGAAAAAAAACCATATGGCGAAGTACAGGAACACAATAAGTTCTTTTTATGGTCACATGTTAAAATCAATCTTTGATATTTCTTCCATCTGTTGCCAACCGAGAAAAAATATATAATTCAAAAGTAATTATTTTCATATATACCGTACAATTCCTTCTTAAACGAAAGATAATTCGTGATGTATTTTTCTGTTGAAGGTCGCTTTGTAATAACACATTTCTTCACTTTTCCATTGCTTCTTGCTACAGCCGTTCACCAAACAAAGTACACCTTCGAAATTATTTCTCCTTTTTTTTGGTTGCATCGAGCAGCAAAATTTTGCAGAATAATTAAGAGTTTGCAGGAAATATTTACAATTTTTGTTCACTTCTACTATCATAATTCGATTGAATAATAGAAAATTTGCAGAAAATATCGAAAACATTCGATCACTAATATCAAAAATTTCTGATTACATTTAATATTAGAAGTTTGCTAAATAAAGGTCACTTTGCAGCAAATTTCTGCTCTTTTCGATGCACTTTTTGCGGAAGTTAATTTTAAGCACATGACGCCACATTTAATGTGCCTTTAAATAGAAACTGGTTGTTGTGCATTGTCACTCCGCAAAAATTTCACCGTATATTTATCTCGTTTTCCAAATACCTTTTTTTTTGTTTCAGTGGAATAAATTTTCATCGAATAGTTCATCCCATGTAGAATCGAATAGTAGAATGCAATGGAAAATTTTTATGCTCGTTAGGAAGTGCCGCATTTACGGCATGACCAGTTTTTTTAAATACAAAACATATTGTTGAAGGTTTGTTCGATTTGTGAGTCATTTGAGTATTCAAATGACTTACAAATCGAAAAATTGACCCTCTTTCCGCATTCCATGAAGGAACCTAATACCGCTTGATAAAGTATGAGCTTGGCATGAGTTTAACTTAAGGTTTTTTGAGGTGCTCAAACATTAGCCTAAGAAACTTCGGAAGAAATTGCACCATGGTGGAGCGTTTTCAAAATTTAATGTCTCTGAAAGGAGCAGAATTAATGCTGGTAATAAACTTTAAGGCAACAACAATTTGATACTATGGTTCCATTTTGATATGGGTTGTGACTGGCGGACGTGTGGTAGAATGAAGCGAGTTCGAGTTAGATAGTAGGTATATATCCGCTCATAGATCTGTCTTCCAGAAATCTGGTGACGCTTGATAGTGGCGTAGTCAGCCTGTAGTCGGAGGGTTCACAAATGCACCCATTTTTATTTCTTTTGCTGTTTCGTCTCCTATACTCATGACAAAGGTAGTTTTTTTCTGTGGCTATGATACAATCGGAAAGCAATGTTAGCCCACGCTTATCAGACACCTGTATTTTATTAAAAATTTCGCTGAATCGTTGTAACCAATGAGCAATTTTCAGCTATCAATCACATTTTTTACCTCGCAATTGCATAAAAATGTTGTCGCGGATGTTGATGTGTTCGCTTTTTTTTTTTTTCATTTGTGTCCCAAGTGATCTAAAGTTTTCCTTCTGATTGCACTTTATGATCTTGCAACTTGATCTCATATTTCTCAGGGAATGTCAATCGTTGTGAAAAGTTCTCCTGTGGAAACCATTTCGTTTGTGACTCTTTTGCCTTATATCAGTTGCAATCGACTGAGAAGCTTCAAGTTGAAAATCTTAGATGCTCTCAGTGAGGTTGTTTCGAGTTGCTCCCTTATAGTGTGATTTCAGCAATGAGCCGCTCGATTTCCACTTTAAGATTATCGGCCGAATCATTCGCACTTCCATTTGTTTCATGATGATATGTTTAGGTAGTGCGTTCACTTTCAGAAATAACCTATGGAAAATGCGGCACAGAATGCATATTTATAGTCTCACTCATTCATAGCGGCACCAAATAAAAGACATGCAATGGGGGGNGAAATGTTTTCACTTTTTCGGGAATAGTTCTTGTATAAGATGAGCATTCCCAAAGACGAATCGGATGGGATCAAAAAGAGGAAATCAAAGAATCAAAAAGAACACTTCAAATGCGAATTCCGAATCAGTTGCCAATATAACCGAAAAAAGTGACCACAACGTGAACTGCAAGTATGTCAACATTTTTGTGTAAATGGCCAGTAAAAAAGTGAATAATAACTCGAAAATGCTCATTGATTGCTCCGATGCTGCAAAAATTTTTAATGAAATACAAATGCTTGATAAGGATACATCAGCGTCACACCTTCCACTTTTCAATTGCATTATACGAGCAGAAAAACTACCTTTCTCATGAGAATAGGAGGCGAAACAACAATGAGAAATAAAAATTGGAGCATTTATGAACCCCTTAGTCTACCAGCTGACCATTCTACTATCCAACTCACTTTTATACCACAAATACCATAAACAGATTTTTCTAAAGCGAATGATTGGACCATTTCGCGTTCACTACTGCAGAAAATAGTAGGCGAACTGAACGAAGAAAGAGATGTTAAATCTGATAATTGAGGTGGGAAGTAAGGATAGCAGGCTTGAGAGGTAGGGAAGGGAAATTTTCGACCGTTGGAAACAGCGTTGTGATATGAAAAATGCTCAACTTATAGTTGTACAGAAGAACCATTACCTTCTCTCTCGCCTATATACAACCTCTCCGACCTATGTAGCCTATACTGTGCAGAGAATGTCGTCATGCTTGTGAGTGAAGCATGGCTAATTTATAAGGAGTCCATGACATAAGAGAGGGAATCGAGAGTGCAAACACAAGGACATCTGAAAACTTACAAAGGCATGCGACGTTAAACCAAGCTGAGTCATCATTGAGAAGTATGTGACCATCTAGTAAATGAGAGAAGCCTCGTTTAAATCTATATTTGGAGAGCGGCACCAGATGACCATAAGGAAAGTGAATAAGAAGCTGATAAATTAATTCATGAATCGCTCAAATTTGGCTATGAGGTCAGCAGACTGTCAATAATTTTATCATGATCTAAAACCAATAAAACTTATTTGACCAACTAAAACTTGGCAGCATCATAAGTTTTGTCATGAATGGACTCATTGAAATCAAACACATTTGTTCCCACCAATGATAGAAATGAATCCTCAAAGAATTTCTCGCATGCAACAAAAATTCATCGATAACAGTATTCATGTGACTTATAAATTGTAACAGTCGACCATCTTTTCGCATATGACGAAAGAAGCAAATGGCACTTGATAAAGTATGAGTTTGGCAAGATTTTAGCTGAAAGTTTTTTGGATGTGCTCAAAAATTCACCCAATAAACTCCCGAAGAAATTAGGCAATTGCAGTAGCTGCCGAAAATGACGTATCTGAAGAAGTAGTAATGCTAATGCTAATGATAATTAGTGTTCTTAATCAGCATATGTTATGATACAGACCAATTATGATCTCACAAAAGCCAACCAAAATCATAAATTATCATTCAATAGATTTATAATCATAAATTTACGATCATAAGTTCAATAATATATTCTTATCATTCTTATCTATATTCTTATCTACGATACAATAATACATACTTATCTTATTGAAGGTATGTAAATCTACCAGAGAATTGTGAATGATATTCGAAGTGCTGAGCACGCTTATTCCACCTATTTGGAACGAACTCTATCTGCCACAAAAAGCACGAAGCTGTCTCTACTGTGCGTAAAATACATTCAAAGTTTCGGGCAGAAGTTTCTTAGAAGTTGATAGTTTACCTTGAAAATTAAATGACACACAGAAACACATATAAGCCTACAGTAATACATCATCACAAAGCAATTTGCATACGCAAATCTATAGAAAATGTAAAGATGAGCAATGGATTTCTTTAAATTTTTTTCCGAGAATCTGCTACAATTATTTCCTTTTTGCGTCTAATTTCCTCATTCTTTTCGATGCTAAGATTAACAAAGTGGACATTGTAATCTACAAACAAATCAGTTTTGTGCTCAGTTGCATGATCTAGCATATGCCTATTTCGATGAATTGTCTTCTTTATTGCTTTCTGAGATAGCGACGAACTTGCCTAATTGTATCCGATTCTATTCAAATGCTTCAATGATCTTAATTGATTTCCACATGTGACACCCGACTGTCATATGCCTATCAAACTCTCATCTATTAGAGCTAATAGTTCACCTGGTTGTTAAAACTGCATCTACCTTGTATTGTTAAATAAATTTTATACATTTGAAAATAAAGGACGCATATAATGCTCAAAGTAGGACATTTACTCGATCTATTCACGTGACTATCAAGTGTAAGTTTTGCAGAAGTTTCTTGCACAAAGTTACTGCATCCATCATACTTGCAGAATTCAACGACATCGTTGATGGTTCTTCATGTTGGCTAATTAAAAAAAGTTGCCAAGAAAAAGAGAAGTGATATAGTGTATGATATATTGTAGCCATATAACTAACCCACAACAGCGTATTCTCAATTTTTGAAAATGTCACAATTTAGTTGTTGAATGTGATATTCTCGCTAAATTAAAGTGATACATGGATTTTAATGTTTCTGTGAAACTAGAGCGTAACGTGAACTTTGAATGATCCATCAGCTTCTCGTAGTGGCATTCAAGAGTATTCTTTTCAGTTTTTTCTTAATCCGAATAGCTTAGCAATCTGAAAACAGCTCTTCAATTATCGCGAGGATTTTTTGAAATTTTGAGAACCTAATTAGTAAGCTTTATGATTTTAGCGCATTACAACCTAAAAGCGTTGCGCTCGATGCAATGCAGCGCTTGATACAGTAGATTTGCACATTAGAATTTTCTCTTGTTTGTGGTATATTTGTTTTGTACGTAAGTAGCGGCAGTAATATGAACTTCTACAACCGACAGATCTTTATTGCCTTCATACCTAAGCGGTTTCATCGAATTTTCGGCCTGGAAAAATTTTCGCGTAATTTTTGTGTTCTAGGGATATTCGAAATGTTGTTGATTGAAGCATAATTCACTAGCTCAAAAATGTTACGAAATGCTTAGTTTTATTGAGAGTGAGGTCACCACCCATTTTGTTGCTCCATTTCGATGCATTTATCAGCCGCGCAAGTAGCATATAAAAAACTCGTAGAGCACAAATGAACAGGTTAGTGCATTACACAAGAAGATTTTCATTCTGAAATATTCAACGGTGATCATTCAACAATCATTATTGCTTTCGGCATTCACGAAGGCGGTACCCACATCGAAGGAATCTCCAGACTGAACACTCTCGCCGGGTATATAAGTTCTCTCAAACACTCCCATCCTCATATTTGCCTCCGTGGATTTTTGTGCCCTCATTTGAAAAATTGATTATGGTACATCGTACCGGTGGGCATAATTTATCTCGTTATCTCGTTACCGTTAAAGCTAGAGCCACTGAATTTTATGGTCGTATTTCTCACCACTGTCTCACCGAGAGTATCTCCATTCAAGTTGAATCATCTTTTATACTTTCCTTCCGATGTTAGATAAATAGCTTGGATCTGTTGGATCCCAGGAGAAAAAATTTTACAGAGAATATTGAACAAGCGATCAGTTTACAGAAAATATGCGCTCATTGTTGTATACATTTTGTTATTCGCTGATAATTTTTGAAATTGGTTGGTTTGACGAGTGAGATTGCAATTGGGCGGGCATCTCCTAACATTCTCCTCCAATTATTTTCTAAGTCGAAGTTAGTAGTTGCTGTCAACTGCATGAGGTGAACAACTTGTGATACGACATTTAAAGGCATGATTTATTTTTATATGTGCATATGAAATATTCTTGTGCATCTATAGATTTATAGTTGTATGCTTACATATTCATACATATTTCTAATGCGATCATTCTTTCAGTAGTGGAAATTTAGTGCATTAAATATTGTAGGCTATAGGCTATGCCAAAAAAGTTGTGAGCCGATTTCCTCGATTATTTAACCATAGCGATTTATATCGTTTTCTCCCATAATTCTCCGACATCGTTAGGAAAAAGTTGATATTCCATCGGTGCATTCCATTAGCTTATGCTTTCTTGGGCATTTTCATGAACAATAAAAAAAGGTAATTTTGAAGATTCGTTCGCTGCGCTCGCTTTGATGAATTTTTGCCTTTCATGATAAAAAAATTTATTATGACCTCATAAACTTTCGGAGAGTGGAAAAGTCGTTAAAAACCATCCATTTCGACGATAAACAATTGGTACTCTTCATTGTGATGATAGCATTTGCACTAATATATGGGATATGCATCACCCTTGTGACTCTGCATTTCCTTAATCTCTTGTGCTGTAAATTCGCCTGCCTGATTTTAAGATCGCATGGATTTTATTATTTTTATATTTCTTTCTTTTTTCTCTTTTCCTCTCTTTCAGTTTCTCATGGCTCCATTGGTGATAGGAGAATTTGCCAACATAAAATATTGCTCGTTGTTGCACACACTCTTCCTCAATGAAGTCACATTTCACGTGTTCACGTTGTTTTCAGGCAGATTTCTACTCCATACAATATGACAGAAAAGCGCATAACTTTGAATAAAATATTACCTAGAGTATTTCGGTTCATTGCATACGTTGTCGCTGATCATCCTATCCTCACATTAACGGTGATCACTTTTATCACTAATCAATAAATCTACGTTTTATTATTGTCTAATATTCACTATACAGTATATGAAACAGTTGGCACAATTTTAAAATATTTTCTTTTATGCAAAAACTAACATATTATTGCATAATGATATCAACGACTCAATATGTTGGCATGGCTATCACGTATTACCGTATTCAGGTGTGATTATGACGTTACAATATTTCTTGGTATAAGAATAATAAAACCGGAAAGTACACTTCTCGTTCATTCTATTTTCTCTTCATACTTGTAACGCTATTGGGTATTGCGCTCTACAGTAGTAAACCCAATATGCAAAAAAAAAAAAAAATGGAGTGTTGATTTTGAAGCATTTCGAGCGATGCAACAGTAAATAATGAAACTTCATGTTTGCAAATTTCTAACAATTCTTATATTTGCGATGGTATGATTTCTACATCAATAAGATTCTATAATATCACGCTATATCTAAACAGGTTAATAAATTCACTTACATTTCTGCATTACTCTGTGACTCGTAAACTAATAAAATTTCCGAAATTTCCAAGAGAAATGTTATGGCAAAGATTTCTGTAAAAGAATAAAAGCGAGTCTTTCTTTGTGCAATAGTTTGAGAGTGAACGATATTCGAAGAGAAGAATCAATGAAGTGATAGTTTAACTTGTGTGTGATATGCGGGAAGAAGAAAAATATTAATCCTTGCAGGATTTTCGATGAAAAATTGAAATGAAAAAAAAACTTAATATCACCTTTCAGATGACTGCAATTTTCGCAGTGGGATTTTCTATACGATTACCATTTGTGAGAATACATGACGATTATAGTATTGGTTATACGCCACGTGATGCTCGTGCAATGTACGAGTTGAAGAAATATAAAGAATTCAGCAAGGGTGAAACGATGACAATAATTATAATGTTGACTGCAGTTGATGGTGGAAGCATGACAAGGATTGAGCATCTCAACGAGACTATTAAAATTCTCGATAATATTGGTGCTAATTTTAGAGTGAAAAATTTAAGCTTCTATGATTTCTGCGATAGTTTCTGCAACGCTAATGAGCCGGTGCTACAATTTCGAGTACGTAATGACAATCATTCAGTTGTTTTTCTTCATTTCAAATGAACTAACTCATTTACATCTGAATACGAGTATAATTAATCTGAAGAGAATTTTTTTTTCATTTAGAGTGATGAATCACTTCATTGGTCAATTTTCCAGTTATCTGACATCATCAAAAATATTTGGCGATTAAGTGGGATTTGTTTTCTAATCCGGTTTTCAGATTAATATTCGCTAAATGAAGTCATATCAAATATATAAATTGAATTTACACGACGTTCAATAATAGTTGAATAATACGCATCAACGTGATCATTATCAAATGCATATACATAAACAAAAAGTTCAGCAATTATAAAATAGACAACGTGACATATGCTGAATTTACTGAATATAAATATTCCAAAAAACTCGAATGAGCAGAAATCAAAACAATGAAATTTCGTTAAAAAAATTTAAGATTATGTATGAAATGCCGCAAAATAGAGTATTTCATTTCTTTTATTTCAGCCTTATTGCATCATTAAATTTTGATTTGAAAAAAAAAGAAATATGTAGAAATTTAACTTACATTTGGTTGCATGAATTGAAACATTCGCTTAAATATTTTCAACTGCGGAAATATAGAAAGTTTCAAAATATAAAAGAAATTCTCAATGCTATTTATGCATCGAAGAGAGTTTCATTGAAGCGTTACAATCGCCATATATAGATAAATACATCAACGATATAGATCATTATACTATCTATTACTTAAAGAAATTCAATCAATTACTATAATTTCAGAATGGAATGCTTCTTTATGAGCGAAATTCATCGATGATATCAAATGGAGATCTACAAGAACGCGCAAATTTAACATTTCCAATAATGTCAATACTTGGACGTGAATTTGATCTTAGTCCAAATTTTTATGGAGTAGAAACTTTCTCGAACGGGGAAATATCAAAAAATTCGTCAACTAATATTAAATCACTAAAAGTTATTGCGTTACTTTTCCGCGCAATTCGACCATCAACATGGACGATTGATGATGCGAAAAACTGGGATGTTTCTATAAGAAAATATTATAATGAGTATGTTGAATTTGAATTATTGAATAGGATGGGAATATTTTGAGAATTCATATGATTGTGATCGATCCCCATTGCTATTTCGGAAGAGTTTTATGTTTCATTCAATTGCATCGAAATTAACAATTCCTAATTTCGAATTTTAATTCATTAAAGAGACAAATAACCACGATATATTCCACATTTCGATCGTATGCTCCGATCAACACTTAAAATACCGTCGGAAATAGTATGGCATGAGAGCTGCACTTATATGAGTTACTCGGTGAGAAATAGAAATCATTAGCAGGCAGTAGTAACGAAGATTTAGCTTTAAAAGGCCGAAAAATTGAGTAGAATTTTCAATGTGAATTTTTGAGGAGTTCATGCAGTTTCTGAGGGGAAGGAAAGCTTTTACTCGGTGAAGAAATCATCCAATGAGGCACGTATGGTAGATCTTCTCATCAAGAAAAGTTCACGCGGTCAAAAACTTAAGAATACCCAACAGATCATCGTTCGACGAATAATTTTTAGCCTTTCTTTAGGATTCAAAAATTCTTCATTCCATTAATTTTGAGACTAGAGAATAGAAACAAGGCATATACCCGATTCGATTTAAGGTAATATGGATTGACTATTTGCAGTAATAAGCAAAAAAACCCTTTGGTACATTTGAATCTCTATTCGATTCCCTATTTGCAAGATGAGATCTCAAGAACATCGAAATCGATAAGTCCATATATTATTGCTGGTTTCATCAATATGTGCATTTTTTCGGTTCTTACGGTATACATCGGCGCCAAATACCTTAGTCAGGTTTGTTCGTTTTATATTTTCTCCTCGCTTGTAACCTTATCATTTGACTTATTAAGAAGTTTATACTATAGAAATAATCTTCACTGACCATCGCGTACAATTAGCCACTTTCACAGTTCTTAGTCGACGAACTTGTTGACCACTCCTTCTTCTGGATATCAGTTCAACACCTCTTCTTCTTCTAGATATGTTACCTCTGGATGCGCAGAGGATATTCTTCTGGACATCTAGTCACATCAAAAATAAAATACTCCTGCAACCGGTTTATTGGCCTAAAAAGATGGAAATAAAATTGCTCTCACAGAGCGTAGCTGAACAGTTTCGCGAACACCAAAAAACTGCTCCACCTTCTCCGTTTTTCGGCGAAAGAAGAGGGGGGAAATTGAAAAATTTTTTTTCTTCACAGAATTTTAAAATTTTGACACTTCTAGTGAAAAATTAAATCTTCTCAACCACTCATGATCATAACACAAATTATGAGGATAAAACGATAAAGTGCGAATATACTTAAGGGAAAAAATGTGGCATAATAAAAGGTATACAATGAGGGGAACTTGACATAATACGAATATACTGCACTTCAAGTGCAGGCTCGAACTAAACTCTAAATGAACCCAACTTTAGACGTCACTGGAATGGGATGAAAAATTTAAATATGAAAGGAAATGAAATGAAACATAAAATCGTCGTTCGCCGCTGTTTCGTTCCCTGGAAATAATAGAAAGATCGGCCGAAGTCAATCAATACGCCGATGATTTATACACATAAATAAATTTGTTAACCAAAAGAATACCATAGTAAATAATTATGTGGAAGTGAAAATTATAGGCGTAGCATGTTTCATAAAGATTTTAGTGAATATTATGCCAGCATGCAGTTGCTTACACTACTGAATCGTTCAGATAAAACTGGATTTTCCATTAAAATTATTGTACAAGCAGAATCGCTTCAACATTAGAACAATTTGTTCGATAGATTTATTGCCGTTAATTTAAACAACAATAAGCAAGTCAATTTCGTCGAATGTTGTTCTTTTACACATTTTATGAAAATTTGTTCATAACAGCGCTTGGATCTTTCTGTAGACCACATAGAGTTTGAACTCATTTCTATGTTGATTTGGAGACGAATCGATCGTATGAATGAGAACAAAAAGAAAATATTCTGGCATATATTCAGTGAAAATTCAAGAATTCATTTGCTGCATTAAGAGCTTTTCTAAAATTTCGTAGCCATTTTATTTTTTTATTTTCCATTTTCATAGATAAGATTGTCAGATAATAGGCGATCATCTAATCTCACAATAGTAGAGGCAAGCTAAACATATACGAGGATGATCTTATTGATCCCTGCAATCGGCATCTCTCCTCCTTAATATATATATATATATATATATATATATATATTATATATATATATATATATATATATATATATAGTCCATCACGCGTTATGTTCATATAACCTTGCCAAGCGATCAAGACATTTATTCGTCATGATGTGATTTAAATTCTATTTGTGACATTCGACAAATTTTTTCTATCCATAGTCAAGGACAAAACTCTTTTCAGAGTGTCACCTGGCTATTTTTTTCACTTAGAAAATCCCTTAAAAATTCTCTAATACGAATCACAATGGAAGGCAATTCAAATGTGCTGCATGCGATATGTTAAATTTTCGAATAACAAAATTTGGAGTATAAGTTGAAAAAAGTTCATTCACAATTTGGAAAAATAGTGTATTATATTTGAGGAAATTGTGGCAGCAAAAATATTGCTGAATATGATAGATGAGAAAAAGAATTTAATTTTGGTATATTGCTTCGTAAGGAACGAAGAACAGGTGAAAATGGAATATATGAACAAAGCGTTCATTGAGATGAGATGATTTTTTTTTAAACGAAACGATGATAGGACGCAATTATAGACGCGAGAATTATTTTCGAATAATTAATGAAATTCTGTGGAACAGTATTTAATATTGTTAAATTTTTCGACACATATGCTGCGTCAATTGAGGCTTTACTATTTCAATCGCACTTTGGTCGTTCGTATGCTTGTCTTTAGTATCCTTGCAGAGAGATCTATGCTCCAGACATGTGTACTTGACCATTCTATTAGAGGAGAAATCACAAGGGGGAAAGAGGAAAAAAAAGAGGTATAGAAATGAGTAATCACTAATGCCGTTCACTAGGAATATTTCGATTAATTGATAGGTTTGCTAAGATTTATAAGATTTTCGACTGAATCGATGAAAAAAAAATAAACAGTATTATTTCAGTGGTCATTACATAAGGTGATATATGCAATTGTGGCATGTATAATGCCTCTATTCGCTGCGTCGACATGTCTTGGTTTGATGATTTGGTGTGGGATGCGATTCGCATCAATTCTCCTCTTAACTCCATTTCTTGTCTTAGCTATTGGTAATTACTCTTTCATTCATCATAGACAAATTTCAAAGCTTTCAATTAGTATATTTTTTGATGTTATGATGGATCTCTTGATAATCCACAAAAGTTAGCACTCAATTACGATGATTTATCGTATTGCTTATTACGCACTATTTGTTGAAGATCCACTTCACTCGCACTTATTGGTAATTCAGCAAAATTTAGGGTCTTTTAGCAACTACGAAGAGACGAGATGAGGGAATGGTTAAGTTCGAAGGAGGAAGAGTGAATCAGGTCTACTGACGGTTGCAAAGTCTAACATACAGAGAAGCTCACGACCGGAGTCGGTGAAAGATACCTTGTAACAGATGGCCGTAAACGTTTTCGCTGGGCCTAGTAAACCATAATAAGCCTCAGTACTTTTAGGCTATTTGTAACCCAATGGGTATGCACATTGATGAGAATGTGAGCTTCTCAGTGCATCTAGAGGTTTTCATTTTCATCGCTCAATCTCCTTCTTGGCTCATTCTTTTGCAATGTTTTGACTGGTATCGCTTCGTGACGGTGACTGCCTCGCTGGTTTATTCATCGCTGTTTCACAGATTACGATATCGAAAGCTACGCGTTTTGCAGCCACTTTTGACAGGAAGCAAGGAGTGCGACAAGAAAACCTTTTGAATAGTGGATGGAAAAAAAACTCGACACATTCAGATAGTTAAAAAATGCTTGTGTAGTAAATTTTTCTGTGTATATTTTAGTAAATTTTTTGTATTATTTTTTGGAAGGTTGAATGAGGTGCTCCATTTTCAGATATAAGAGAAAAGTTCAAAATCAACCTATTTGAAAAAAATTTTAAGGCGTCGATGATGCTTTTATCATGATCAATGCATGGGAGCGTTTATGCAATGAAAAAAGCAAACATCCATCGTTGAACGACAGCCCACGCAATCGTATCGCAGAGGTTTGTCAACGATCGTTCCACATTATATGGGCGAATCATTTAATGGGTCATGCCAGCAACACTGGCGGAAATGATAAATCCGGCAATATTCAACACCGTAACGAGAAAAATCTCTTTACTATGTGCACATACACCAACTGTTATAAAACGAATAGCTGAACGCGACTAAACATTAAGGCACAAAAGAAAACGAATAGTGTATAGATGCGCGCAGACTGGTGTTGGATCTGGTTGGACCGCCAATTTAAGGTCCACCAGGGATCACAGTCTCCGTTAGACTCGGACTCCTAAACGGAGGTACGGTTGGTGCCCTGGTTTCGAGGCATACGAGTCCCAAACCCTTGAGAAGCTAGGGGTATTCTCGTGAGCTAGGGCCCGATGAGTTATTGATGCAGCTATTTGAGATCGTGATTTTATCGCTTACGCTCTTCGATCTGACTGTAGTTCATAGTGAGCGGAACAGTCGACCAAGATCGTGCTAGGAGAAGATTTTTGGTCTAAATGTAAATGAAGTTAGATCTGCTGTCAAATATTGTTCACATGTTACATCTCCGCATCATCGGCCATAAAATCTCTTCCTCTGTGATAGAGACATCCGCTCGAATAGAGCAATAAAATTGAATAGAACAAATTAGGAAAAATAGAATCTGCAAATGAAAAAGCAAATATCTAGGCATAATTGAACCCCCTATCTATTAAATGTGGAGAAAGCACCGTCTATTTCTTTCTTCCCTTTCAAAGTTCAGCAATAATCCGCATAGAGTTCGTGTCTCTCTTTGCTTGTTTTTGTCCGGAACGAAAAATATGTTCTGCTGAAACATTCAATGGAAACATTCAATGGCCAATCGTTTATTTTAAGGTCCTCGTGGATGTGGGACCGTCGATAACAATTACTTCGTTGACGAATATTATTGCATTTGCGATAGGTGCGCTTTCGTCAACACCTGACATACAGCTGTTTTGCATATCGAACGTCATTGCAATGTTCTTCGATCTCCTCTACACATTTACAGCTTATCTTGCAATTTTGGCGATTGGTGCTAAATATGAGATGAAACCCAAGAAGAAACAAGAAGCCGCACAAATTGCTGTGTGCAATCATCAGAATAAGGGAAAAACGATAAATATTTTCAAACCAAACTTTGAATCAAAGGTAAGCACTATGCATTTATGAGAAATGTACACTCCTTTAAAAGTAATGGTTCGCCTGCTTGAATTATGTGCTGATATAGGCCTCTCCTTCGCATATCCCCAAGCCCCCCTCTCCCTTCGCTTTAATTCTCGCCATTCGTGCATAACCCTCATTTCCTGAAGGTAAAGAGAAATTTGGAATCAAATTTTTCGACGGTCATCATTCATAGTTTCAAAAAAAAAAACAGCATAAAGATTAATTGTGAATCCGTTTTTCAGTTGCCAAATTTCTACGCAACTTATTGTGAATGGCTTTCCAACCCTTTCACAACGGTGCTAGTTTTCATGTTAATGTTGTGCTATTGGAGTGGCAGTTTATATGGAATTATGCAAATGAAGCCAGGTATTACACCGACGAAACTTTTCATCAAAAGTTCACCAATAATTGAGGTTCTTTTTTAAATCGAAATCATTTATATCTATCATTACAACAATCTCTTTATTTAAAAACGAGCAATCAATGTGTACACTCATATTTAACATTGTATTTGTTGTATGCCTTCATCAGGAGGCAAACGCATCTAACTTCGATTCCGATAATGGTATATCACCGAAACTACGAAACGAATGCATGAGGGCTTCTCTTCAGCAAAATTACTCTTCTTTCGCTTTTTAAATTTGAAGTATATTATATTTTAACATATTTAATAACTTCATACGGTGATAGAGACTACATATAACGCATATCGCCAACTCATTATAGCTTGTGCGCAAGAGAAATTTTGCGATTGTACCTACGAGGTTATTGCATATTGGGAAAATGTTGCTGAAACAAACTTTTGCATTTTATGAGATGATATAAGGCGTTGGCGACAGCTTAGACAATTTGACAGTGTATTTGCAGTTTGTACCTGAGGTGTGCAAACTCTGCAAAAACTTCTAGCTTCAGCCGAGATCATTAGATCATTAAGCCTGCAGATTGATAGAGGATATCACTACAGGTTTAGCTACAATACCTCCAGTTTTATTGCTGATATTTTTAAATTCTCTTGCATAATCATGTTGCAGGTAATCCGTCTTCGGGACCGTTATATAAGAAAGGAGCGTACGTTTGTGACCGTGATAGTTGGAGATGCCGGTGATTTGAACAACGTAACCAGACGTGCGCAAATTCACTCGATGGTTGAAAAATTCGAGGCATTGCCTGAAAGTAATGGAGCTCGTTTCACACTTTTCTGGATGCGAGATTATGAGTCATTCCTCTCATTTAGTGATTCTGACGCCGACACAGAGGACTCCGTAGATGATCAATTGCGGCCATATGATTTCAAGTCTATTCAGCAGTTCCTTACTTGGCCTGAATATAGACACTGGAAAGGATTTATGAATATAGACGAGAAAAATCAAAGGTAAGAACTGTGGGCATACGTATTTGTCGAATAGTGTTAAGCAATATCTCACCACAGAGGAATATACCTCTCAGGTGTAAGGTATCTCCTGTGAGGAATAACGTCCCATTATCTCTAGACTTTCGATCGAGAATATTTCTCCTTGAGTGTAGAAAGTTTCAGATTTAGTAGATGATATTTGAGAAGGAATCTATCTTCGTGAAATCAAATATTATAACACATCAAAAGCAATATGTTACTTCTTTATCAACTATTCAAAATTATGTCTCATAATCGAAGATTCCAATAATGAGCGCAAAATTCAACCAAAGTTTTGACTCGTGTACCCATAAGATAAAAATGAGCAAAAAATAATTTGCTTATTATAATCAGTCTTTCATTATGATGTGTTGAAATTATTTTTATAACTTTTTTTTTGCAAATAATTCAGGATTGATAACTTCACATTTATTGCCACCTATTATGGTGAAAATCTTGCATCGTATAGTGGGAAATTGGAATTGCTGACGAAATGGCGCAGCATTGTCGACAATTATACCGTATGCTTCTTTTTTTTTTCAAAAAATTTTGAAATAGGCTGCCTACTCCTTATCAATATTCTCTAAGCATTGATCTGTGATCATTTTACTTCGAAAACTGGCCTTGAAACATTGGAAGACGGTCAAAGGCTTACTGACAGATAGATACTTTTGCGAAATATGCTTCTTTGTTCTGCTTTTTCCGTGGTGGAAGATAGCTGAACGTTTAGACGTTTAATGTTTCTATACTTTTATATAAGCGAATTTCTATACTATATAAAATGGTATATTCGCTCGAATATCTGCAGTTAGTTGAACTCACATACTTGAGAGTGAATGTATGCATATACGTAACAAATTTCCTACTTATCGATGAAAAATTATCCATTTCCCCAGAAATATTTCAGACAAAAATACCTATGGCAATAAGCAGGAAAAGAGCTCAATTATATCATTCACTTATTTGCTTATCAACCACCCCACCACCGCATGATTATGTTTTTCGATACGGAAAATTTGATATGCAAATTTTTTCCCAAGAAAATCGCATTTATTCCAGTAATTAAGTATGATTTCATATTTGATCAACACAATAATAGTTTCAGGACTTATCAGCAACAGTTTTCGATGATTATGCACAATTTGCTGATCAAATAAAAACACTCGTTCAACGTACACTCACGTCATCGTTATATACTTTCTTTAGTATGGTCGTCGTATGTTGCTTCTTTATGCCGAATATTATCTCGGTCGCAGCCTCATCATTCTCTATATTTTCGATTTTCGTCGGTGAATTTTTCCTTCGCTTTTCTTCTCGCGAGAAAATTCTCCTTTCACTATGCTTGTATATGATTGCTCTGTTTTCATACAAAAAAATTTCATTTTTTTCGTTTTTTTTTCACTTTTCAGAAATTCCATTCCATATTCCTATGAGATTATTTTCCGACTTTAATACAGTGTTACTCTTTTCCTAGGCATTTGTTCGACATTGTAACAGCTTGAAATAGCCAATGAAAAAGACCGATCAGTATCTAGGAATGATGTTATGTGCTATCTGAAAGTAGCGTTAATACTTCCTCGAATGCAATCAAAATATTGCAAATGCGCTGTTGCACGATCTTTTGCCATACGTTTTTAAATTATTATTTGTTTTTGATAATTAATAATTGCATATTTCGAATATTGATAATTATTTTCATAAAATATTTTTTATTAAGGTGTTGTCGGATATGTAACTCTTTGGGGTATCGATCTTGATCCAATCTCAACGACAACAATTATTCTATCGATTGGAATGTCAGTCGATTATCCGGCACATGTCGCTTTTCATTATTATCAACGTACATTAGGGGAAAGTGGAAAATCAGTGGCACAAAAAATGGCTGAAGCACTTGCTATTATAGCATATCCATTATTACAATGTTGCTTCTCGAATTTACTTATGCTATGTTGTCTACTATTTGTAAGTGCATATACAAGTGAGGTAAGTTTTTTTGTTTTTTATTAAATTTACTGACAAAGTTTGCTCGACAAGCAGTAGAAAAAGAGTTTCTACAGCCATAATAGTAGCGCTTCAATGTTTCTTGCCATTATTCTTTTGTAAGATAACTTATAGTTAGTTATATATGCTATCATACAACTGCGTTTACAAACATATTGTGGTTTCTAACTTTGACTAAAAGTATTCCCTATTTTGAAGTTGCTCTTAATAGATATCATAGAAATGAATGAACTCATTCAACTGTTGCAAAATTTCGGTTAGTTGTGGGATCTGGTTAATAAATTCTTCTCGTTATATTCGTTTCTTCATTTTCTAGTACCATTTGCAGTTGTTTCTTATGATATAAATAAGCCAGGATATATTTCGTGTAAGTATTAGAGTGTCACGGAGGATTTACCACAAAACATGACTTTTACAATTCTACATAATGTATGAATGCTAACAGCTAATACAAATTTCTTTAAAATTCATTCACCTTTTGAATTATCTGCTATGCAATTTTTTGGTACCATTAGGCATCTTTAACTTCCTGACTTTTTGATGTTCGTATTATCATTTGGATATTCGTATCACCTATAGCATATAATAGAGTTAGAAATTTCATGCTGATAGTTTCAGTATTCCTTAGGTGAAGATATAAGGTAGATATTCACAAACACGCATACGCATAGTACAAATAATAATGCAATATTCCATACCATTCTGATGATTCGCATGCTTTCCATGCATGTTTGCATGGCGTGAATCATCCTCTCCCCCCCCTCCCCTCCCTCCAACCACACCCCTCCCCCTCCCAGTATTATTGCCGCCCATATTTCTGGTATCATTTACAATTTTCAGCGAGGTTTATTTTCAGGTTATAATAAAGACTGTGGTACTGGTTGTAGTTTTTGGTTCATTGCATGCTCTACTTGTCATCCCAGCTTTTATTTGTTCTCCATTTCTTCGATGTAAATCACGTTAGCGGAAATGTTTTGCAATATCGTATTTCGATGAATATCGAATATATGTGACGAAATTCTCCAAAGAATGTAAAATTGTTGCGTTGTTTATGCTAAAGAATTACGCGTATTGTTATGGTAGTAGAGTAATCTTTATTCGCTGGCGGATAAAGCCATAACGTACAAATAAATATAAATTATAAATAAATTTGTAGCAATATTAAGCTAATATAGCAAAGGAGTTAATAACCAAAAAAAAGAAAAAAAACAATTACATCAGTAAAGCGAAGAAAATATAAATAAATAAAAAACAATAAACTATTATAATAAAAATCATTCGAATAGTGAAATAAATATATATAATACGTTGTTATAAATAAACTAAGGGAGGCAAGACGACGTTTAAATCTACGCATACAAATAACTTGCACAACATTAGAATGCACAAAATGTTTAGAGGATTATTGATAGATTAAAGTGAGCAGTAAAGCAAAAAAAAAAACGACTAAATATCTGCATACATCACCATAATGAATCACTAAATACGAGGTATCTTTATATATTATATTGGGGTTTTGATCATAGAAATCAATATAATGCCACAATCTTTCTTATAAAATTGATAGTCATAGAATAACCTTCAATAATTACTAAGAGAAACTTTTGAAACATAAATAAATTCAAACAAATCATAAATGCATAATTCTAAATACAAAATTATTAAGAACAATGTTTTGCCATAGAATTGCTTGCACCGAATGTGTTAAGTGGAAACATAACGAATCTTTATTATAACAAATTCATATGTATCATCGAATGAGATGTCAAATATTCTCTTCATATTCTTAGAATATAAAACGGAATAAGTTTACAAGTGTCGAAACTCTTATGAATCAAAATAGAAAAGCAGCAAGTGGATTTTATAGTTACAGTTAGGATGATAGAATCATGGGGTATGCCTTCGTAGCATTTTCAATGACGCCAATGTGAGAAAAAATATACAATGAACAGGCGGGTGAGTAGCGTTCAAGTCTGGGCTGGCAACCCATAATATTGGATTGTTGATAATATTTCAAGCATTTCTGGCCTAAAACTCTTATAATATGATTCGGTATTTCAAATACCTGAGTGGAATGTAATCTTCCAGTGAGTGTTAGAACAGAGTATGGCTTCAAAATCATGAATTCCTTTAGAGTCTTGTAGCAGCGCTTTGCCGTAATTCTTTAAGAGCATTTCATAATCGAAGTTCATACGGTAGAGCCACTCCTTCGATTCGTAGCTGGATGTGTTAAGATCATTTTACTCCGAGTGAAAGTCCACGAAAGGGTTACTACGAGAACA
Organism: Baylisascaris schroederi; assembly: GCA_006503575.1. NCBI lineage: Eukaryota > Metazoa > Nematoda > Chromadorea > Rhabditida > Ascarididae > Baylisascaris > Baylisascaris schroederi. Next base: position 227,110 of record QEWY01004169.1, on the reverse strand, counting down.
ATAGATCTTTATACAGCACACAAACATCTTACAAGCAGTATTAAACTTTCTACGAAAATCGTTTACCTAAGCGATGAAGAAGACTGATCGAACTATGGCCTACTAATTGAACATCTTTGATATCAATAAGGTTATCTCACAACGAAGTTCCCATCTAAACCATGCAAGCGTGGTATATTTTAATCTGATAACAGGTTTTGGCAACGATCGTTAACTAAAACGAAGTTCTTACAGCCCGGTAAAACAGTTCATTTTAGCGTAGAGCACGTGATATCGTACTGTAGAGGTTTACTCAAAGATTGTTAAGGATAAGTGCATCAAATGTCTTCGCATAGTTAGTATAAATTACTTTAGTTTGGAAATTTTCCTGTTTGAAATGCTGCAATGTAGTCGGCTATGGAATGTGGAACATGTGACACGGTAGAATGCCCTCCGAAGAGGCCAATCATCCTGTGCTGAATTTATAATCTCATGCAAAAGAAAACAGTAGAGTCTGTTTGGCTATATAATCTACAGACCAACAAGATGAGGCTTAGAGGTCTCTCACTTTTTACTTCACTTGTAGTAGACCATTTAAGTAGAAGTTTATGGAGGTTGCATTCCACCATGATGGTCATGGCATCATTCAGCGCAAAAAGAGACTCCTTCGGAAAATCATCTTCTGCGAATTCGAAATTTGCGAAAGCGGTCTCTTTAAGAAAAAAAAATAATGATAATGACTCATTAGGCTTGAAAATGTCCTCTATAACGTGATTTTCCAGACCCAATAGGAGTATCGATTGCCGTTGGCTTGTTTTCGTCTTTTAGATAGCTGAAATGTTAGTCTAAATTTTTCAGAAATTTATTATTCAGAGTGCTGTATTAGGCAAGCATATGTTTATTTAAATGACAACCGCAATTGGATGGCCAACAGAACGGTTAGCTTCGATGCAAACAAAATAAAATAAAATACATTATTGCGACCGTAGGCGAATATGGTATTGATAGATCTGCAACCCAACGGATGATAGAGACTCCTTTTGTAAGAGTGAGAAACTTAGAAACAAAAGTCATGAGAAAGTCAGCCATCTATGTACACATATTCAGAAACCTTCCCCTTCTTGTAGGAGGCGTAGTTGCAGTGAAGCTTGTAGCAGGCGTAGTTGCAGTCAAACATTGCATAGGTAGAATGAAAGCCCTATGTGCCACGTCCATAAAGGAAGCAAAATTTTCGAATGACGCATCTTTGCCGAAAAAAGGGAGGATATCTTGCCTGAGGCCATTTCACGAATACTAAAAATCATAATTCAGATGCTTATACATGCGGTGATTTGTTTTATACGTTTTCCTAAATTTTATTTTTCCTAATACATCTTGAGGCAACAAATTCCTATATATCAACTTATTACAAGGGTTTCGTCTAGCAGTGCAATTCCGTTACTGTACCTTAATGTTCATTTAGCGCCGAATTGTTTCGTTACTCTTTTGTCGTTATTTTTTATTGTATTACTGGTAAATGAATAATTTATTTTATCACTTTTATCATTTATTTTATCACTCATCGATTACATTGTTATATAACCTCAATTCTTCATGAGTTTATTTGTGGCAAAGTACGACTATTCGAATAAACGAAGAGTCACTCAATCGCAAACTGCATATTTCTAGCAAATTTTTCTAGTTGAAACAAGCATTTTATTTGATTAGCATATATGCCTAAATAATCTTTCATCATTTAGCGGTGATATTTTGACGACAATAAATGTAAAAGAAATATTTATGTCTCATTTGCACTTAAAATATTTGAAAGATTCAAACATTGTGCATATGATCGAATATTTATTCTTTAAAATAGCCTTATCACGTTCCGATAGAATGCTGAAGTTCTTTGATCGTCGATTGCAGATGTGCGTTTGTTTTTATCAATTCGTCCAATTGTGCTCTTAATCTTTTGCACTAAAAAAAACTTAATATTTATCGAATACCTTTGAGAGTTCGATATTATTCAATTAAGTGGAAAAATACAGGTAAGGACTGAATTATGAAATGATTAGTAGATTGCAAAAGAATATAATCGTTGGAATCCATTTAAGCACAAAAATCATTTCATGCAAATTCCTATCCTATATTTCAGCTAATTTATGCAAATTTTAGGCAAAAAATACCGAAGAATCTCAAGTAAATTATTAATCGAACCAACAACTAAACCTCGTCATCTTTTTCTTGCAGTTGCCTTCTTAACACTTCATTTCTATTCCGCAGGTCATTCTCGTGATTCTCTTGCGTTGTTTGCAATGAACCAACGAAGGTAAGTGGAGGAATATCTGAAGAATGAGTTGTTTTTTTTTTGTTTTTTTTTGTTAATAGAATATGCATTCAGCAATCGCTTACAATATATCTGCATAAATCCCCTCAAAATAATGTATAATATTCATGCTAGTATTTCGAGATAATGAAGCATATAGATTTCGAAAAAACTTCGAAATCTATTGTTGCCATTTGCAAATCTCTTCCAAAAGCACTTTTTTTTGTAGAAAAATCAATAGCCACTTATTGTTTCACTATTCGATCATTGAAATCCGTTCGCCGAATATCATTAATATCTGGGTATTTGATTTCTGATTTTATAAGGCTGTTCGAATTGTTTGCTCTCTTCATTCCCATCTAGAAGATATCATTCACAAGTGGTATAGGAGAGTACTTTCAGCCAATAGCTGATATCAAGTAAATTAGTCAGTGTGTTTCAAACGTCGCAACATTTTGATTCAATAAAGAAATATCGTTGCTTTTTTTTTAATTTTTATTTACATTAAGAACTCACCATTCTCAATCGGTCTTTGCTCTACACCACCGCTGTAGCCGAGTTGAGCAATATGAACTTTTGGCGGATCTGAATTCATTTATCACTACTTTAATTTTCATACTAAACAAAAGTGATAAATATATGACTGAATTATTGATAAGCATCAATAGTTCGTTAGGTTAATTTTCGAGTATTTCAAATAATTAGAAGAACCTAAAAATCTGCATTAATATCCCTATTTTAATGGCAGGATTCATGAAGATGCCCAAATAATGCCCAAACAAACGAGTTGCTACTGAAGTGACAACTGTGTTTTGACTCTTAAGAAAGCATTCCGCATATTCACTGTAAACATGAATCTTTACTGACGAAAGCCTTTGAAAATTCTCATTTCAATCATACTTATCAAAGCGTAAAAGGTCTATTTGCCTATGATTTCATTAATTGAACTAGCTGAGGAAAAATTAAATGAAAACAAGCTCATGCAGTTTATTTGTTTTTTAATTCGTTAGCCGATCGGAGTTGATGCGTTGAGAACTCACTTCACTTGTGTAGATCCAACTTTGCAACAAAGCAATCGACAAAGCGAAAATTTCAATATTCACTATTAAAATATTACTAAACGGTAGACTTTGAAATAACAATGAATGGCACTTACTCGGGTCTTCTCCAACACTGCTTTTATAATCGAGTCGTCCTATCGAAGAAGACATGCTAGTTGATGGGTTTTACAACGATATATGTTCGGCTGGAGATGGCACAATGCTCCTTTTCAGTCGTCGCTTATCAGCACGTCTCAGCAAGGGAAGCACGTAGCCAATGTATGCATTAGTGACTCATCATCTCCTCTTGGATAGTGCTCGGTGTGGGCAATTTGAACGTTGAGTGAGCATGCCCCACAGCTTGTGAAGTCGTTTCCAATCGGATCGTCGAATGGAGGGGACATTAAAAACGATGAATACTGAGGAAATTTTCGAAAAAAAAACCGTTAAAGAGCATTTTATTAATATTTTCTGCAGCAGCTTTTGTGCTTTGTTAGCAAAACGGCGATGTCGGTTATTACAGCAAAATAAAACAATTTGAAATTTATTTAATATCAGTTCAAAAATTTCTGGAAATTAAAGAATAGGAAAATTTACTATCATTATTAGCGAGAAAACACTGTTGTTATTAAATTTAAAAAAAATAAAAAAAATATTTATCTATATAGAAACAATGAGAAATAGCATAAATGACTTTCAATAAACGCACATTAACAAATCAGCAAATCATTATATATTTATTTGTTGCAGCTGAGATAAGGCCTTCTAAAGTGAAATTCAACAAGAGGAATAAAACTNAAAAAAAAAAAAATTGCAAGTCGTTCCGACATTGCAAACTCGCTAATTTCTTGCAAAAAAAAAAGATAAGTTCAATTCAAGCTTGCTTTAATGCAATTGTTTTATAGCTATCCTTGACAACTTATTTGATGCAAATTTAAACGGTTCTCTCTTAAAGTTCAATTCATTTCATATTGACCGTCACATTGACGGTATTTGATTTTCATAAGTATCATTAGCACCAATTCTGCATTGCAAATCCACTAGACTTCAGCTTTTTTCTGAATAAAAGGATTATAACATAAGTAAATATTTGTACTGATTTAAGCTCAACTTTCTTCCATCAATTCATTTTTTTTTTTTGGAGATTCCCCTTCATTCCTCTATATTCAACAAAAATACCACATGAATAATATGCTGAATATCTTCTCTTTTTTTTTTGAAGAAATTTGAGCTGAATACATAATCGTTTAGTTGCTTATAATTTTATATGATACCTGTATGATCGTTTCGATTAGTCCTTGCTTCCATTTTTGTACTTTAGCGTTGTAGTCTGCGAGCATGGAAATATCACGTGAATTCATTCTTCTTTTCATGTGTCCATTCACAAAAATCGCTCCATTCTATAAATATTCAAACGAGTTTCTTTAATTGCTTGAAAGCATGATAGTGGCTATTTTTATGCCCTCAAGGCATACGCGTTCTTTCCGGTGGAATTGCTTAGTGGCAAAGTGAAGTTTCTTTCGCAACTCAACAAACTGAATATTTTTTTTAAGTCTTGAAAGCATGATAGTGGCTATTTTCATGCCCTCAAGGCATACGCGTTCTTTCCGGTGGAATTGCTTAGTGGCAAAGTGAAGTTTCTTTCGCAACTCAACAAACTGAATATTTTTTTTAAGTCTTGAAAGCATGATAGTGGCTATTTTCATGCCCTCAAGGCATACGCGTTCTTTCCGGTGGAATTGCTTAGTGGCAAAGTGAAGTTTCTTTCGCAACTCAACAAACTGAATATTTTTTTTAAGTCTTGAAAGCATGATAGTGGCTATTTTCATGCCCTCAAGGCATACGCGTTCTTTCCGGTGGAATTGCTTAGTGGCAAAGTGAAGTTTCTTTCGCAACTCAACAAACTGAATATTTTTTTTAAGTCTTGAAAGCATGATAGTGGCTATTTTCATGCCCTCAAGGCATACGCGTTCTTTCCGGTGGAATTGCTTAGTGGCAAAGTGAAGTTTCTTTCGCAACTCAACAAACTGAATATTTTTTTTAAGTCTTGAAAGCATGATAGTGGCTATTTTCATGCCCTCAAGGCATACGCGTTCTTTCCGGTGGAATTGCTTAGTGGCAAAGTGAAGTTTCTTTCGCAACTCAACAAACTGAATATTTTTTTTAAGTCTTGAAAGCATGATAGTGGCTATTTTCATGCCCTCAAGGCATACGCGTTCTTTCCGGTGGAATTGCTTAGTGGCAAAGTGAAGTTTCTTTCGCAACTCAACAAACTGAATATTTTTTTTAAGTCTTGAAAGCATGATAGTGGCTATTTTCATGCCCTCAAGGCATACGCGTTCTTTCCGGTGGAATTGCTTAGTGGCAAAGTGAAGTTTCTTTCGCAACTCAACAAACTGAATATTTTTTTTTAAAAGTTCCCTGTCAGAGCATTAAAATTCTACTAAATTTTTTTGTATAACAACCAAAATCACTTACACATCAATAAATTAGGACTTGTATCTGGTGCAAAGAGCGATAAACATAGGATATAGTAATATAGACCAGTTGAATAGATTTATTGTGGTCTACAACAAAAAATGTATTATTTTTGCATATTTCCTTGTCAAGTCTAATATTAATAGTTTGCTCATTTCAGCGTATCATTGTGAAGCTTCAACTCAATCGACTTAAGTCTCGTCACTCTTCTACCACAAAACGAAAACCATCACAATGGAAGAGAGTAAATTCACTCTAAAAACAAACTCGCATACCACAATTTGACAAGAAGTAGACGTTGTTGTTCCGAAGTTCGCACTGTAGTGTTCGTATTGAGCAAATGCACTCGTTATAATCCATAAAACAATTCTGAAGTGGTGAAAACATCTCAATGTTGGCATTGGTTGACAAATTACAAGAATAGAGTCGATAGTTTGTTTTGTTTTTGTTTTATTTTACTTTTTTTTATTTTTTTTTATTCGAAGGTTGTGGTGTGCTCATACAACGTTTCACACTCGAATACGAGAAGAGAGAATAGGGCATGTTTACTAAGACGCGTTTTAACTTCAATAGAAAGGCCAATTCACATATAAACGAAGAAAATTCCTTTGCATAAAGCAATTATCGAAAGAGTGATTCTCAATAAAAATATTTTGGACTGAAATGTGCGTCAGTATGAAATTTTGCCGTAAAATTTATAGAAAACAAAAACTGCAAACACTTTCAGAGGGTATAATTTTTTATAGAGCGGCCCACATCCTCCATCACTAGTATTCTCATGCCATATGCACAAAAAAGTTTATGATCTCATAAAATTGCATCGTGACCTTTGAACTTTCAGTATTGTTGAACGAAGAAGTTAACGTCTCGTATGAAACAATTCTGCTGAAAAATTGATGAAGTATATTGAAAAAATCATAGTAGAAAAGTATCATATTTCAACTCAACAATCACTTAATTAATGCAACTTAAAAAGTTTAATAATAAAATTTCAAGTATTAATAAAACTTACAAGATTTTCTTCATTGTTTTGAAAGTTTGCAATCAATCTGAAAAATAATAGAAAATTTTTCGTTATTTTTGATGGTAATAAATATCTTTATCAACTAAAGCATCTATTCTCTAAAATTCGAAAAATTAACGAACGAGTAGATAAGCGATAATAGTCGCTGTAAACGCTGTAAAATGAATTTGAAAGTGTAGATGAGAGCAACAAGAAATCGATGTTAATCGGGAGCAATTCTTCGATAGAACACCATATTGGAGTGTTAAGAAACGAAACGATAAGGTATTATTTGTTGGGAATGAAATTTTCATCAAAGCCACAGCAATAAGGAAACGAAATATGGCAATTACAAGATGGTTAGCTCGTTGCGGAAATACACACTTTCTTATTTGTTTTATGCAACATCACAACATTAGATAGTATTGTTTTTATTAGTGATAAAATGTCTTTCGTTAAGAACTAATTGAAAATATCATTCAATTCGAAGCGTACTTTTTTCTGTGGTCATTTTCGAGTCATCTCATCGGTAAAAATTATTGCAAATATGAATCCGATACCGATAAAATTTGTTCTTTTTAAAAAAAAAAGAAAAATTGAAATACAGATATCAAAGTAATACAATAGCTTAAGCATATGAAGTCTTAAAAATGCTGCCAATCACTACGTTAACAACAAATGAAAATGAAGACAAAATGAGAGTTATAATTTGTCTCGGCGAAAAAAAAAACTTCTATAGATTGACGAATGAATCGGTATAGAATTGAGCAATTTGACAATTTCGCTATAAAAACGGTTCCACTCTAATCGACGAAACGACAAATGGTCGACACTAAATTAATAGCGAATTTTTTTTTTTTTTTAATTTAAGAAAAACAAAATTGACGATGATATACAAAGATGCCGCTTTGGGAAGTGAATTTTATGAAGTTCTCTATAAGCAGTTATTTTAGTGGAAGAATCACTTTATAAAAAAAAAATTTTTTTTTATTATGTTCTTTTATTCTTGAAGAAAATCTTCGATTAATCAACAATTTTAATGCGCATGAACAATTATTCGATCAAAGTTTCTAATAGTCACTCCTATTTTGCTTGAAAAAAAAATCTTTTTAAGTATTTTGGAAAATGTTTTTCAAAAATTGCGCTTTCCCCTTGTAGGTAGTGCAACTAAATGAGTTCCTGCGGGCACCTTTACTCATCATTATTTCCTACTTATATCCTTTCAATTCTACTGTATGCATAATAATAGTAATCTGATAGCATATGCGGAAATATAGCTTATATATAAGTTTTTCAACAAAATCATTAAGCTCTTTATGTAAACTAAAAAGAAAACCTAAAAACTAGAAATGAACTGATTTTCTAAGATGGAATGGAAGAAATAATAAAAGATATTGCCGAAATACTATTGAATTATCATGCAATAAACACAAATATATAAGAAGACAATAAATAAACTATAATTCGAAGGAATATATAAACATGGTTTGTGCAGAACGGAAGGTTATTCAATAAAAAGATAAAAATGACCTCAATGGAAAACCGGATTTGTCTATAAGATCGACGAACACAGAAATTGGCCTATGGTACACAAATGCGGAGTGTTTGGCTATTCAATAATATATAAACATAGTTTGTGCAGAACGGAAGATTATTCAATAAAAAGATAAAAATGACCTCAATGTTTAGGTTAGCTAAAATAGTCTTTCATTCGAAAGCTTTAGAAAGAATAAAGTCAGCAAGAGAACTACCATTGTTGGTGATTGCAGAAATAGGACTGCGGTCGATTTGAGGCAAGTTGAAGTCAACACAAACAATGGTTCTTCTATACTGATCACCAATATTATCAATGTGTTAAGTTCAACATAAAGTATAGTCAAAAGATTTAAAGAACACACACTGGACTGCAAGGAAATAACTGAAAAGCAATATGCTTACAATTATATAGTGATAGTGCCTTAAGGAAATCTGTCGAAACTTTTCGACGAGCAAAAACAGCACAACGTTCTCCGCTTTGATCACTTGATTATGACAGAAGTATTACGATTGGAGTTGTCGCAACAAGTTCTTATATAACCTTAGCTGAGATATTTCGATTGGAGTGAAAATATTGTATCATCTATTTTATCGCATGAAATCCATATCTTTGATATGAAAATATATAGAAATATTCTCATGGAACAGTTGAAATGGAAAGAAAAATTTCTCTACTATGGAGCATTACATGAGAGATTCTCCACGTTTGCGAATATTTTCGTCGAATTCGGCAGCAATTTTTAAGACATCGACTTTATGAGTGGGTTCCAACAATTTCCTGTTCTTTGGTATGATGAATGGCCACTTGCCCACTCTACAATCACACGGCGATGTGTTTGATTGCGCTAAAACGTTCTCAGCAATGTAGAGCAATAGCGTATGATAATTCCAAAGAACTGATTGCAAAAAAGCGATCTCGACATTCCTCATCAGGCAGTGATTACTATCTAACCTAGTAATTAAAAAAAGGTTTTGGGTGGGGGGTGGGGAGAGGGGGTGCGGAGGGTGGGGGTGGGGTGGGGGGTGTGATGAACGAAGACCCACCATTTTAAGTGATGAATCATATCCCGCACTTGAACGGTGATCTTATCGTACCCGACCGAGCATTCCCACTGGGATATGGGAAATTAGAAAACGTTTGATCATATTCGGGAAACCTTTTTTGTATTGTTGATGCTATTGCATTAGATCGTGTTCACACAGAATTGTGATGCGATGGTTCATTGCGTTTTGAATGGAACTTGCATGATATAGCAGCTATGAGTGATACTCAAAAAATCGATGTGCACCAGATATGTTGATGTGCATGACTCAATACAGCGATTTTTAATATTTTCTTGCTAATAAGAATACTAAATCATGAAAGTAATAATGAATTCAAGATGATTATGTGAAATGCAGAGTCCTGGAAGGTGACAATTCCACATAATAACATCAGAAAGTAAAATATATCGATGTAGATGAAAAATAAATCGTTTTCGTAAGAATTGAGCATTTTTTTCGAAACGATTATGATCATTTTTAAGATAACAAAAAATATAAATAAAAGGAAAGAAAGTGGATGAATGGAATTGTATAGGCACTATAAAATTTAACTTGTATTGTTTTGTTTTTGCTTCAGCTTTCATCGTTACGACATCCGTTCGACACTTCTCGATTCGATAAGATGTTCAAACAAATAAGCTTGATTACGTTGCAATTAATTCCTCTCTTTAAAAAGAAAAAAACTTTCAAAAATTTTTTTATTATTCTGAAATTAGAGCAGAATATCCTCGTAACCAATTCGATGAATTGCTAGCAGAAGCAATTCTTCATGAATAACAAAACAAAGGTAATGTGGGCAATGGAAGATTCCTCGATTGTTGCACGATAGTTGCACCTGGCCAACCTATCGAATTTGCAACCGTAATAGGACGATTGTTTCCACTCCAAAGAAAATTGCTACCTGTCAGCAATTTCTGTGTCCATGGAACAGTCTGCAATACGATTCACATCATTATTCCATTTGAATACACTCATTAGAACGATAACAACCATTTTATTTAATAGAAATTTTATAGTTGTGAATAAATTAAATAAGAATGAAGCTATTTATCTT
>QEWY01004169.1:188632-215957 GCA_006503575.1 Baylisascaris schroederi | reverse complement strand
TCAATTACCATGTATTACTATCATATATCTGGATGGTGGTAATGACATCCGATAGTGGATAGTTTAAAATAAAAAAAATAAAAATAAAAATAAAAACAGGAGTTAATTTGCAGAATATATGCAAGAATTAAAGTATGCGATCATAATAAGATTACCTTCACTGAGCATTGAACCGTTCCATCATTCATGTTGAATTCGTGCTGTTCATAGACGAAGGCATAACAATATGCAAAAACTAAAGCAAATCTAGAAATATATCCCAATTAAATTTTCATAGAAACCATTTTCACTTAATGGCAAAATTGTTTTTTATTTTTTGATTGCATAAATACTTAACTAAAATAGTTTCTTCGATAATTTCTCAATCGAAAAATTCGTTGAACTAATTTTTCACTATCCATTTAGAAGTTTCTTTTTTTTGCTACACTGGTATTAAAATTCCGATTTGTTAATCTTGGATGATGAAAGTAAATTAAGCTGCCTATTATGAAAATAATTTACAGCGCTGAAATCCAAATCCATAATAAATTTTCGTTTTTCTAAATTTGATGAAGAAAATTTTAGTGAAATATGTTACTGACATTCAAAAAAAAAAAAAAAATTCCGCAAAAAGAAATAATTTGAAACGAACATGAATAATAACTGCATTGCCGATTTAGATACTTCTGCTCATGCAAAATTAAAACCTAAAACAATATTGATGAGAAAATAAACTTGAACTATAATATCGAATTAATTGTGAAATCATTGTGAAATTATTAATTAATAAATTGTGTTATATTTTTAATTTCATTAATAAATAAAAAACAAATTAATAAAAAAAAATTGTGCAACTAAAAGAAATCATTGTGGAATTTAATATGGCAATAAATCATTTATGGATTTCTTTTATGGTTAATGTTAACCAATTATATATGTTTTCAAAAGGATAGCTGGCATCTTTGTGGCCCAGTTGAAAATTTCATATTAAACAGAATCATAAAGCAAGAGTAAACAGCGAATTACGCCAACTGCCTTACAGTACATCCTCTAAATTGCATCAAAAGAGTGGCAACCAATAACACCATATACGGTACTATACAGTATATCGATGTTGAGATTTACAATTTTTGAAGTGTCTATTTGATTGTTTAGCATGTACTTAAATATGTTTTCTGTAGTTAATATGTACAATGAATTCGATATCGCTAATGCAATGTTATCTATGACTTCTTTTAATGACTTCATTTTAATATTCATCCTTATTGCTATATGCATTTTCTTTATTCATATATGAATGAGGACTATTCAAACAAACAAACGAATAAATAAAATTTGATATAAATATTTATTTATATTATACTGTTATAGATCGTCTAAAAGAACAAGCTGTCTGAGGGAATAATGCAAATGCTATGCAATCCAGTAGAATAGAAATTATGAATTTAATATTGGAAAGCAATAAAGCCAAAGAACCAATTTCCGGAAGGAATTTCTTGAAGTTATAAATTTGGCATACTGTTAGACAACTGGTCATAACAAATAGATAGTAAGAAGTAATAGTTGTAAAGCATTACTAAGTTATTGTAACGAACAAATATAACATCGATAAAAATTCTTATTCAATAAAAATATGAATAAAAACGTATCGCCATACAATATTCACGTAATAAATACGATTGCAAACAATGTTAGAAATGTTTCAACACAACAACCATTACATATGTTAGTGCAAAAGAAATGAAATATTGTTCTTATTCATGACGCTAACGCGATTACGATGAATCGTTGCTTAAGGAAAACTACAAAACCTTTCGGCTAAAAATAACGATTTATATTGGCCTATTCGATGGTGAGTTGCGAAATTCTAACATTCAACATGAATGCTTTTGTTGAAGGGATGGCGCTTTTGTCAAGAATAGCAAATATGATAGTGGTGGGGTTAAGTGAGAGAACTGAGAAGTGAAATTAGAGCAAAATTTTATTGAAATCAAACACATCGACGTACCAAAATATTGTCACATGAATAGGTGCTAGAAATGGCTAAAAATACACCCTCAAAGAGAAAGCTGCCATCAAACGAGATGAACACTCAAGAAAATCGATTGCATTTTGCTGCATTATTGTGCAAATTACTAAGGCACCCTTCACATTAGTTTTCATTCAGTAAGTATATCTATGCCTCTTTCCATTTATTGCCAATGAAAATGAGAAGCGGCTGCTCGCAATTATAAAGACAGCCGGTCTAGCACTTTCATATAATTGTGCTTTTTGTTGATAGTTATTTCATATAGAATTTTTTTTTTCAACAAACTATATCTTCGACAATATCAAAGAAAACCAATTATGTCAATATTTTGCAACGATAAGGATGAAAGATGCTTCCGAATATATGTAAATTTTCCACATCTACCAACCAAACGCTCAACCATTTCCTAAAGTGTAGCTATCATCAAATCGTTTTCCGCTTATATTCATTGTGATATCACTTGTACGCCATAAGTGGTAAATTCTTTGATTATTGCATTTATAACTTTACAATTTTACAAACAAATAAACAAACAAACAAACAAACAAACAGACAAACAGAAAATGTCGAAATAAAATTGAAGAATACTGATGTATATTACGGTAGTTAAAACGTTGAACGTTGGCAAAAAATACTTAAGCGCTGGCATTATTTCAGTGGAATAGATATGAGAAAAAAGTTGTGAGAAAAAGTTGGAATATTTCCCAAGGATATTAAAACGATAAATAAGATAATGCAGTTGGGAAAATAGTACAGTTTTTAGTTGATTCTATTCTAGATTTTTTGAATTCTATTCTGAAAAACATAAGAAAATAAAATAAAAGAATAAAAATCGATTATATTCTAGCATAGGCACAATGAAACGTGCAGTATTATGGCCGCTAGGCGTCCATTGATTTTTGCCTATTCCATTATTGCTTCCAGCCTAGACGACGAAAAAAAAATTGTCGTAAGCATTTAAAACGGGATCAAAGCAATGAAAAATGGCTACCCTATTTTTTTAAACCTATGGATTTCAGTAAGGATTTCAAACACTTAACCAATAATTTTTGTTTGTTTGTTTGTTCTTTTTTTTTTTTAAATTAGCATCTGATATTTAAATTCCTGGGTAGGGTCTTCTTAAGATGCAATGGGAGGTCACTGAAACCTATTCCGCTAGCTATTGTTCAACCAAGAACGCATTACCGTTGTTAGTGAATTCAAGGAAAGGGAGCAAAACTATGAATTAAGCGAGGTTTTTTACGTTGTTGGAACAAAAAGAGAAAAAAGTGTTGAATTTTAATTCAATTTCATAAAAATTAATTGTCCCTGAAACTATCAAAAATCTAAAATAAACCTGTCGAAATTCGAGGAATTTGAATTCTCATTGAGTTTATCTTTAAGGATGGTGTAGAATCTTCCCATTGCATAAGTAGATTTTTCGAGTGAATTTATATTGCGAAATTTTTTTTTAAACCAGTCATTTTAATATCTCAAGAATTGTATATATAAGAATTGTATTCGAGCAGAGATTTTTTTTGCTGCTGCTGAAAGACATACATATCCGGAATTTTCTGGAAAAAATTTCCATAACACATCCGGAATTTTCTGGAAAAAATTTCCATACTTTGACTAATAATAGACTCAAATCATAATGGCAACTAGAATATTGACGAATAGCTTCTCTATACGCTAATTTGTGAAAATTTGCCGAACATTTTTCAGAATCGAATTAGTACTCTTCGTTTTCTCTTATGGGTGTGACATCCAAATTTAGAAATATTGCACTTTACAGCACGTTGATTTGTGTGATTATTGCTGTGTTTTTCACGATGGTTTTTGTGTTTTCACGAATATTACAACGCACCACTTCCCTCCTCGTACCAACTACTACCAAATTGCATCAAAAGACAAAAAAAAAACAAAAACATTTAGTCGCAAAGGCCCTTCCAATTGCTTCTTACTTGCTTCATATTTTTCCACTTATATCATTATTGAGTTCCATTGACCTCTATTTTCAGAACGCTATAAAAATATTCTAATTTTTCAAATACAACATTATACTCATTTCATATGCATAATGATGAGAAGAAATCGACCATTGGCATCGCAAATGATCACTCTTTCAGTATATAAAGGAGAGAATTTTTTTTTTTTTTGCGGAAATAGAAAACTCGTTGAAATTTTGAATAAAAATAACCAGTTCAATCTAAATTATTTAGCTGTGAATGTTCACAAATCATTCCAGGAAACCATCTAAACAGATCGCTGGATGTGCCAGGACCGGTTATATTCGGCACCCGATATGGGCCAATCCTTAGCCTATCTCCGTATTAAGGGATAAAACCAATCCCTTTGTATCTCGTCTTGAATGTTGCCATATTGGTGCTTCAAGGGTTCAATATCGTAAGTAAATTTCAGTGGTCTCTTAAAGACTTAATCGTTTCAAAAATTCTGCTGAAATAAAGTGCAGTAATGTTGTGAGTAACGGATAAGAAACAATGAGCATTGCTCAGCAGCGGAATTCAACGCTGTAATATTTTTTTCTTGAGTTCTAAAAATTGTAGGCATGCGGCAAGTTTAAATAGGCGTTTTGAAAATGCTCGTAATAAACTAGCATTGTTGTTGTTTTTTGTTGTTCATTTTATATGTTGTTTTGTTGTTTTGATGTGTTCAATTGTGTTTTTATTTTTACTCATATTATGCGTTCATTTTACACTTCTTTTTTTTTATACGGAAAGTTTTACTTCGTTAGAAGTATAATTAATAAAGTTAATGAAGTATTTAATTATTTGAAATCGATGATTATATAGCCTCTTAGAGAATTTTAAATTGTTATAAGTCAGTTAAAGAAAGTGTAGTTGAAGTTAGGAATTAAATGCGGATTTTTGAAATTTAAATTGCGCTTTATTTCTTTTCTTTTTTTTTTAGCTGGTTAAAATGCCACTTTTTTCCGATGAGACAACCGGAAGATGCACAAATTGATTCACTAAACCACGAAAAACACAATTCTGCACCTATCTCCTCCACTCGCTTTCGAGAGAAAAAAAAAGTTTGCAATATATCCTGATTGATTGTATAATCTGAAATTCCGGACGACGGCATTTTACTAACCTGAGGCCGTTTTTTTAAATTATTTTATAATTGTCTTCGGCTAATTAAATTAAGGTAGCAAATTGGAGGAGCATTCCTCGTTTGGGACGAGCATATATCCGCTCTGATGATGACAAGCCGGTCTTCACATCCGTTCTGCTCTACACATTCGACTAGTACGTATCCACCAACCGCCGCTGACTTTGCCTATCGTAAGGTTCTCAGGTTCGTTAGCTCATCTCAGCTTTACTTTCTACTTTAGTAAATTACAACTGAATTTATTCTGTTCATGTTGTTACAAGTTCCACAGCACAGACGATGTTATATGTCTGGATTAGTTGGTTGCTCTATCTTGTCCAATGTTTTCTTGCTAAGATAACAAGCTTCATTGTCGTTCGCATTGGCCCCTTTGCTTGAAGTTAGCTTGATTTGGTATTACAGCAAATTTTACTAAAATTCAGTTTGGGAATGAATTAAAAATTAGATTATAACCGCGACACACAGGAGTATACTGCCCACCCCTCCCCTTCTCCAATTTTGAGATCGTGTGGGGTTTTCACGAAAAGTAGAAAAACCTTGCCATAGGGATGGAACTTTGAAAATGTGTCTGAGTTTCAGTAATTCAAATAAATCTTCCATACTTTGTCGGTGAAAATTAACCATCTTTTTTTAGACTGACTCGATCTTTCGTCCTTTACCGTGAAAATGATTTATTTGAGCTTACTATCATGTTCGATGAATATATGTCCCGGATAGTAGTGCATCAATGATTTCTACTTAAGGCCTTTTCTAACCGGTCTCAAGTATTAGGAGATTACATAGGAGGGAAAGAGGGAGGTAAGAAGAGGACAGGAAGCTAGTACCGGCCTCATTTAGTAGTATTGCCTTCAAAAATAGTTTCATTCACTTCAATCTAAAAGATGCCGTTTCCAGACAGGCGGTTGCAGCCATCTGCAAACAAGCTGGATTCGAAATCATCGAATCGAATATTCTCGAATTGCTCACTCATATGATCTCGTCATGTGAGTGATAATTAATTCCCTTTGAAATAATCACTATTCTCTATAGTATCAAATGCCATTAGAAATGACTGTATATTAATGTTCCGAGTTCACCGTCATCCTCTGCTCACGGGACCCTCTGCATTAACATGGATCATAAATTTTGAGCCACTTGGGCACCTGTGTTCAAAATGTTCCCCTCCCCGCGGGTAGTTCAATGGTTTTCATCATCTCTATGAGGGGTGTTAGAAGCTCAAATTCCGCGGTCACAAGCTGAAAAAGGTTTTCGATTAAGTCACAGAACATGAAAAAACTGCACAATGCAACGTGTTGGAATGAGAAACGCTGAAAGGTAACGTGGCATACATGTGTCCTCAAAGAAACAACATTCCGTCGTAAAATATGATATTAAGATAATATAGACATAGTTAAAAAGCATAACGGAAACCCCTAATATGATATCGAACCATATCTCGAATGAACGAAAACTCTCGTAGCGTATCAAGAAGTTTTCATGCGAACGATGTTTTTCCTTCTGATTACCTTCTCATATTGTTATGTGAACGTTATCGTTGAATATTGCAGATATTCTAGAAATGGGTGTGGTAACTCGTCAATTCACTGAATTGGCTGGTCGTACAATTTCAACACCAAGTGATGTTGTGATGGCACTAATTGATTTGGGAATTGTGGTTACCGAGTTGCCCGATTTCCTTGCAAAATGCCGCTCACAGGGCTCACTTGTCATTGCACAACGTAAGTATATTCAAAACCTTCAACGTAATTCTGCTTGATGATAGCTAACATATTCCGCCTGTGCTAAATTTCCTGTTTGTTTACATGGAAAGAGCTTATGGGCGCATTAGTCGTGTGGTAGGGAATGGGCAATAATCAGTATGATGGTACTTCCAGAGTATTAAAAGAGGGGGGGATGGGACGCACTAATTACATGGTAAAGCTTGCGATATTCGTGTTGACAGGCACCTAATCCAAGTCCCATGTGTCCCTTTTGCGAGCGCAGATTGTATGATAGCCAGCAAAAGTTTTTTATTCAAATATACCTCTAGTTCTTTGTAGTGTATGTCATGCTTTCTTTCATCTACGTAATATATGACTCAAAAATTCGTTGGTGTGGTAAATGTGGATTAACATGAAAGCTCTTTAATTGAAGATGTAGAAGGAATGCGAGCATCTGTTGTCATAGACGCATATTGTTATACATTATTTTCAGCGAAAGTACAAGCTCCACCGGTGACACCGATTCCATTGCGTGTTGGAAATGCACGTCCACATCATCAACATATTCCTGATTCATTGCCACCATTTCCTGATCCGCACACTTATATACGAACCGAGGTTACTTTTCGAGCATCTTTATAAGTGTGGTGAATTCTGCAGAAATCGAAGAGTTATCAGGAAGGGCATCTGGAGATGTTTCTTATAGAACTTCCGAATCTGCCCAGGAAATTGATGATTTATATTCGTTCTTTTTGCCTGTGGAGTGCTCGATGGATTGGGGTTTGTTACCAAGAGTTTAACTGATACTACGAGTTTTAAATTAACTTTGTTTTGTTCATGCTGTGTGATTTGGAAGCGCACGTCTTGGGTCACTGATGGTGCAATCTTGAGTCCTTTTGGTGTATGTGTTGTCACTACTTCAAATATTTCAACTCTCCTTGGTCCTTTTCACTGGCCCTAAAATATTTTTCCAGCTTTGCATTTGTTTCCAGCTTTTTTTTATCACATTCTACTGTCCATATCCATTGAAATTTCCGTTTTTTGCAGATATCGGGTGATCCGGAATTAACCTACGAGAAAGTGAGGGAATCTTCTGCGCAGCTAAAGAGGAACTCAGAGGCTTCTCTAAGGGACTTCATGCTGCGTTCGCATCCATCTTCTTCGGTGTTCAGTTCTTTCGAGCAGCGCATACGTCATGAGGCGCGCCTAATAGTTAGTTATTCAAATTGTTTTGTGAATAAATGGGTACTAAGCTAAGACTGTATAATGAGATGGAGGTATTTGTTCAGTACTGTAATGAAAATAAATTGGTAGCATCTGTTCTTCTAATATTCCTCTCTAAGCGATCGCGTAAACGACATGGGAGGTCTTTATAGAAAAGGTGTTTCTTATTTTAGATTTCAAAAGCATTAGATCAACTTACTAGTGCCAAAAATTAGCTTTTTCCGACGATTTATTTTCGGCGACTAAAGTCGTTATTAGATGATAGTGGAGGGCATTATTCTTAGAGCTGTTTTAATTCTTTGTATGAATGGTGATTGCCGAATTATGAGCATATTAGTTCTTCATTCCTGAAAAATGTTTCCATTTCACTTTCATATATCTTCCTGCAACGTCGGAGGACTGGCTTTCATCTTTCTTAGAGCAAACAAGTCGAAATCAAAGGAAAAGTTTAGTTGCTCTGATGGAGCAAGTTCATTCTATTCATTGAAAGCGAACACTTGTTAGTTGTTTTCTTTTCTTTTGGCTAATATTGGCGCATCTATAATTGGCCGTTTAGGTCTTTTCCATTTCTATTGAATAGTAGCTGAGTGATTTGTTCAATGCATTTTCCTATATACCTAACTGTTACGTTGGCCAAGTTTATCGTCTTTACGATAGCATGTGGTGTTAGATTGAATAATGATGATCTATTTATATCATTTCACATATATTGACGGATTGTATTGTTGAACAGCATCTATTTCATATTTTATACTTAGGTGGAGAAATCGGCTTTGCAACAAAATGCGCGTATTATGGCTCGACAAACTGAACGGCTCAATGATGAGTTGAGGAAAGATAGAGATGAAGGAATGCCGGATTTATTTGAATCGAATGTCGAAAAGAATGTATCATTGGTAAGCGAACATATTTATTATTTTGCTTTTGGAAATTTATTATTTTGCTTTTGGAACCTTCTCTAGGGGGAACTTCTCGGGATAAGTCTACAAACTATGATTTTGAATGGTTTTGCTTAAATCAAACATTAATTAAGCTATATTTATGACAGCTAATATTAGAGTATATCCGTAAAGTTTACCCACTTAGAGCATATCTCTTTCTTTTTCCATAGATGGTGAAATAGGTGAACTCAACTCATGCAGTCCTCGAACGATCTGATTTCGGCTTTTGCTTATATTCGGTCAGAATGACATGCGTAATTAGTGCAGAATAGATGTAGTCCACTTTTTTAATTGGGTGGCTTTCCATACGTTATATGGACAGTGGCAATATATTGGCCTGCAAGCTTATTTGAAATGTCGATCTGTACTGTCCATACTACGATAACTGATGATGCTATTGGCCAAAGTTCAGAAGAACAGTGCACCCAATAAAGTCTTCTATGCACTGTATTATGGGAGGAAGAGGGGGGGAGGGGGGGAGAGGTGGAGGAATTCAACATAATTGGACAGTGAATTGTTTAGGGAGGTTATCAGTATGCTCATAACATAGTTATTCAGCATTCCCAATCTACCTTTAACAATTAATATGGGAGAGCGATCATTCAGGAAGAAGATAGTGTTACGAACGAACATGTGGCGGATATACTAGCCGAGAATCTATTTGTTTTGAACGAGACGGAAAACTCATTGTTACGGAAGAGACTACCATCACTATGTCAGAGTATGTTTTTCCCTTCTTTTCTAATGGGATTGATTTCAGTGAATTATTGAATTTTTCTCGTGCTATCGATTACTTTATTTTAAACGCTCATTCCCAAACATTTTTCAACTTTTTACAGAGCAATTTTGAACTATTTAACAATCATATTTGGTGAACAAAAAAAGAAATTTTTAAGGTGGGAGGAGGGGGCAGGAAATAAAATTAATGTTCAGATTTGACTGATTTTCCAGTTCATCGTAGCTACTTTGTCGATATCGCAATGCTAATGTTTTAAGCGAAAAATTTTCATCTCAATTTCGAACGGGATCATCATTTTTACTTATCAAATTTTAAAGGAAATAAAAGAAAAAGCTAAAGGTTTTACTGATTGATGGAATCGTTTTATATTATGCTGGCGAGAAGAGCAAAAAGAGTTGTGGAAAAAATCGACTGAAGTTTTTTCTTTAATTTGGCTGAAAGAAAGGATAAAGAGTTTTGGAATCATAAATTGACTGCGTGCTTTTGGATGTATCAACGGATGACAGTGATGATGAGTGGTGACGCAGTAATATAGTCAAGAATATAGCCACTAGTAACATTCTAACTCTGCGATATAAAGATGAGTTTCTAGCTATATTTAGGCAGGTGAAAGATACGCTTACAACAATCAAATAAAAGCCTATGGAATGTTCTTTTATTGCAGTAATCGAACCAAGTTTGGACAACAATCCATATCTGGGAGCATTGCTATGTGAAGAATTGAACGATGAAGGGACAGAGGTACCGACTAGTCCACCGCCGACGCATGCACACTCACATGCAAACAACGAGGGTGGCACTGGTGGCGAGGAAGCGCCTTCCGAAGAAAATCCTTACCTCCGACGTCCTAGAATGCCTTTACATGACGATGACCATATGGAAATGTAATTTTACTGCAAGTTGCGTTCATTTCTAGAAAAAGGCGAGTTGAAGGGAACTCCACCGTCGGAGAAGGTGGGGAAATCTCATTGGAAGAAGGGAGTTTAAAGAGAATCTTCTGGGAGACAGTTGGTGAGAAAATTTGCAGAAAAGATTATGCACTAAGTTAGCAAAAGTAACGAATAGTTCTCATTGGAGTCGTGTAAAATCTTTGTGGGCGACAAAAGAAATGCCAAATAACTTATAGAGAAGTAAAGAGCAGATGCTTTCAATTAACGCTTGTCCATATTTTCTCGTTTAGCCAACCGAATCTTGCGATTGGCTAGACGCTGGAAACCACCAACGTATTCTAGCAAATCTGCTCATTATATTGCAGTTTGAAGCATTAGAGATGAGTTCAATTTTACTAGCAAAAAAAAAAGCATATTTGTTCTATGAGGGTGGATACATTCAGATAGTCCTACCAATTTTTTCATCGCAAAATATTTGCAGTTTTTTTTTGATAACGGCGATCGTAGGAGAAGGATTTCTTGTTTCTTTCCTGATATCTTGGGAAGGGGAATGGGGATTGGGTTATTCTTGCTTCTATACACGAGCAAAAAAACATATGAGGGAGGCATAAGAGTAAAAAGCGGCCGGCATCGATTGAATCAAATACAAACGTGGAAAACGATCTTTTAGTTGTGTTGTAACCCCTTAAATATAGATCATATGTCTACCGGCTCAAAGTATTCGGTTGAGTTTTTTTTTCCGGTTCCAACCTAAAAATATTAACGGAATTCCGGAGGGGTGGAACAAACCGACCCGGTCAGGTACTATGAATACTTGATGCAAGCGACGTGTTGAGAATTGTTTGTATGTTATGTGTATTCGATATTTGTGTTGATTTCATATGAGATTTAAGTTGAAATAAACGACATTCACCTCTTCAACATAAAAAGATTTTATTTTATTGAGCCACCAATAAAGACATAACCATATCAATGCACAAAACATTCCGACACAATGGACATAATGCTCATTTATGTTTTGTCAAGTCATTACATTTTTATTCATACGTCGGCCAAATATTTATACTGAGATGTTTTTGACCAGCAACGGAAATGTCCACTCCTAAATTGACCATTTTGGCCACTTTTAAACAAAATTGTTTAATTGTTCGTTGATTGGTCAGTGCATTACGTTTGATGTACATTTAATGCTACTAACAAAAATCAAAATAAGGGGAAGATTCAATCAAGCGACACGCATCGATAGGAATTATAGGCATGATAAATATGTGATCTTTCATGCTCCTTTGGTATAAAAGCAGCATCCTCATCTAATCTTCCTGTAAATCATCCTCAGTTGGCTCAAGAATATTAAGAGTGGCACATTGTAAAATACTCAACAAATCGGCATCTTTACCTTGTTGTATCAATTTTACTTTATTATCGGCCATAAAGTTGATAATCTCCTCATAGACGGGTAACGAACGTAAACGAATTAATGCACGTTTCATATGATTTGATTCTTGCTCGACGGTGAGATCCTTATCCAGTGGAATAGCTTCCATTTCTTGAAGTACCAATTTCGCTTCATCGCTTAATGATGACTCCGATATCAATTTTGAGAGTGCCTCATTAAATTCGGCTAATTTTCTCTTCTGTCTTTTAAACTCTTCCTGAAAGCACATCGAAAATTTCATTGTTTTTAGAATTCCTCAAAATGGTACATCACCTGTATCATTCCCACCTGTTTCTGGATCAGGGATATTACTGTAATTCTACAGTAAAACCTGAAAAGTTGGAAGTATTTTTTAGATCATATCTCATTTATTTTTGGCGATATATGTTTGAAAAAATGCGAAAGAAGAAAGGAAGGTGTATTTTTTTTTTTAAATTTCATAATAAATCTTCAAATTCGAATGAAGCATCATTAAGAAACAACTGTAATTGAGAGAAAATATATGAGTGATATATGCTATCACGTACAAATGAATGATCAACGAATGCTAACCACTCTTCTATGAGATTGTATTTTGAGCATCAACTTATTCAGTCAACTAAAATTTAGAAATTAAAAAAAAAAAATTTCCAACATCAAAATTTTATGTATATATATATATATATATATATATATATATATATATATATATATATATATATATATATATATATATATATATATGAAGGTGTCCACATAACATCGTTTAATAAACAATTAAATAAATATTGCAATTAGTTCAGTATAGAATATAGTAAAACTCACGAGCACTTTTCCACCTTGCTCCTCTGCCCATGCATTGACCCTCTCTTCGAGTTCCGCTTTCGATAGTTTTGAGTCATCAACGATATCGAGGAAAGCTTTACGACCTTCTGGAGTACTCAGACGTATGAATAGCGGTGTTAGCGATAATTGGTTTGCTTCATCCATCCTATATTGAAATAATATTACCATTCAGGGATTCTTTAAGAGCGATTAGCGGAATACGGTAGAGGAACAAAGTGATTACTGTTATTGGTTTCAGGAATGAGATCAGATTTGTTGAGCGATTGTTTACTTAGCATTACTCTTATATTTATTAGAAGTAAAAATTAGGGTGAAAATGATAAACACAGAGACTGATATTGCCACCCGAAAAAAAAAAAGTTTTCTTCGAGAGCATTCAACTTCGTAAGCCTTTCAATTTCGTAGTTTCTAAAGCTCGAAATCCTGTGCTCCAGCTACAATTGAAGTTCGTGACCGAAAATATCAACACTAATTAAGGCATCTGTCACCTATATAAAAAGGCATCTGTCACCTATATAAAAAGGCATCTGTCACCTATATAAAAAGGCATCTGTCACCTATATAAAAAGGCATCTGTCACCTATATAAAAAGGCATCTGTCACCTATATAAAAAGGCATCTGTCACCTATATAAAAAGGCATCTGTCACCTATATAAAAAGGCATCTGTCACCTATATAAAAAGGCATCTGTCACCTATATAAAAAGGCATCTGTCACCTATATAAAAAGGCATCTGTCACCTATATAAAAAGGCATCTGTCACCTATATAAAAAGGCATCTGTCACCTATATAAAAAGCGAAATGAAATAAGCTCACTCTATCGAATTTAATTCACATAAAACGGAAGGTTATAGGAAAAACTTATGAACAAATATGCCTAAATCAATTTTCCATTTATGAAGCAGAGCAATTCAACGAACATCGAACGAGGAAGAGGCTATTACAACGATAGTGAACGAATTGAAAAGCACTTTAACGTTGTATGTCTATTGCTTTGATTTGCATATTTATTCCATCTAAATACTCATAAAATATTTTCAAATTTGAATCTTTTAAACCTTAATATTTTCATAAGAAAAGAGCATTTATCATTATTTTCTAACAAGAATCTCATTTATCAATGAGTAATAAGGTAAATTTTTTACCATATATTTTCATACCAAATAACCGATAAGCAGTAAAAATTAGTACAGGTAATTGTTATTTATGAGGATATTTAGCAGAATTTTATTACTCATTTAATTGAGGTTTTTTTTATACCTTCAGGTAGTCACAAAATAGAGGTATGTGGAAAGATTGACTCGGAATTGTCTCAAATAAACGAAGAAGTTGCATTGAGATGCAATTCATTATTGTCACAACCTTTAAGAACTGTCATCAGTGAAAAAAAAAATCCAATACGTGGAAGATGGTTATTCGTTCATCGGCTGTCAATAAACTGAAACTGCACCTTTGCCCTGAACATCTTTCAGAACTTCAATCGAATTAAATTTCAGAATCGTTCTCTATTACTTCAATTCAAATTTATGCACTATTATTCATCCTTTAAAATCTGAAACAGCTTTATGCGTTACTTAGTTCCATAAATTGTTACTGCCAAATACCAGAATTCCAGGAGTGGCAGGGGAATCGAGATGGCGATGGGAAGTGATACTCTTTTTCATCACATCTTTGTCTGAGGTCGAATTATCAAGTAGAAATTTCCTATAACTCACCGAATGATTGTTTTTACGGTTAAGTTTCAATATCGAAAATAACAAAGTACCTGAGTGTTGAAATTCGAGTGTGAACAAATGACAAAAGTTTTTAAAATCATTCAAATTTTTCTTAAGAAATAAATGAATGCAAAACGTTGAAAAAGTAGAATAAGTTTGGTTATATGAAACAAATATAAATGAGCATATATGCAATATTTTACTAGTAATAAGTGCATCTACCTATTACGCTTGCAATAAAATTAAAAAGAACGATAATGGTGGAAACGCGATTCATTTGGTAGAGTTAGAGAACAGACGTCTGTCGAATGCCCCGCTCGAAGCTATGAGATCGACGCTTATTTACAGCCGCTATTCGAAAACGTTTTGATAGACGCACCATCACACATCAATAAATGTGCGCCGCTTTTATAAGAAAGGTAGAAAAAGTTTCTCCAGTTGCATTGTTCGCTAAACTTTTCCTTTTCAACTTTTTTTTTTCGTTGCATTCTTTCTTCAATCTTCTCCTCTCATTCAGTGTGATTCGTCAATATTTGCCCACAGGAAATTATGCTCGAATTAAAATTCTGCATTGGGAAATCTTTTCTAAGCATAATGAGATAAAAATATGCGATTTCATTGAAGAAGAAACGTGCTTTTAAGAACTTTGCTTTTTTTTTCTCATTATCATCTTATGTGAAATTGCTAGCGAAAAAAGTAACTGAAAAAGAAAAAGAATTCGATAGACGCAAACGGGTGTAATTTCCTTCATTTACATCCGTTAATGTTTGAAATTACGAGAAATTCCGTGAAAGCAGACTATGAACGAGCTGTATTTGCCCAGTCAATGGCATAATAATTAAATCCTATAGGCATTACTTTAATTGGAAAAAAAAGTCAAAGCGATTCGATTGCCCATTGTTAATGAATACGATAATTGATAACTCTACGAAATTATCACTACATTTTATGGTGCAAATTTAGAATATAATATCGTAATATATTCTTTAGAGACTATATACTATTAGAATCTACCCATGAGAATATGAATTACTTCTTAAATCATTTACTAATTAGATAAAAAATCTCAAAATGAAGCGGTATTTCCTCAGTTTGCCATAGGGAAACTTGTTTCGATCTAAGATCATTTTTTTTTTTTTTTGCCATATCCATTAGAGAACCTTCTAATTTAATTTGCAGTCGTTGCTCATTTAGTGCTAACATTTGAAGCGATTCACTTCTACTCAAAAATCAATAAACGCTACAATTTGCTTCACATAGAAAAAAAGCATTACATCTTATGGTTAATTGTTACATTAAAGAAATTTTTTTTTTCTTGAAATAAGCTTCGAAGGAAAAGTTTAATAACGGAACAGATCAACGGTCGAATTAGATTTTGAGTCGATTAAGAATATGATCAACAAGCGATTAACGTATTCGATTAGCATTAGTCGAATATAGCATATTATTCGAAGAATTTTTATCAGTGCCTAAGTGATAAGATAATCAGCCAGCAATGATAAAGTTTTTCGTTATATATATAGAACAAATTGATACTAATAGAGCACATATTGAGCATGATGTCTTTTCTTTTTTTTTTTTTGTAAATAAATTATTAAGTGATTTTACATTTGTAATGATTGCAATGAGAGTTCTTTTTTTTGTAAGTATCAAAAAAAATAAATAACTATTTAATATTTTAATTGGCGTTAAGAAGAGACCAAGTGAAACTTCCGGTTCTCTTCACACGAGATCCTTTTAAAACAAGGAAATTTTGAAGTGAAAAAAAGCGATTAGAGAATTTTATGCTGACTGATAAGGTGAGGGGCTGGGAAGATATTCTTTGAGAGAAAGAATATTATGAACTCTATGATAATATAAAAATTTTTATAGATAAGACTAGACATTCGTTATCTTTTCCACGTTATATGTTCTTCGAGTATAATTGACATCAGACATATAATGATGATAACCTCTATATATTATCTCAATCACTTATCATTGTTTGCAGTAGCATGTTGTATGTATCAAAGCAGTTGATAGTGCCGTACTCGTCGGGTGACATCTCCTTCCGCTTATTGGACTCTGTTCTCATCTATTCACCAATTCCTTCAATATTTTGGTTCGAAAATGAAGAGAACCCGTCGAAAGTGATGAAAAAAAAACGACTGTGCTTGACGCTTTATTTATTTATTTATTTATTTATTTATTTATTTATTTATTTATTTATTATTTGTTCATTCATTTATTTATTTTATTTATAATTGTTCAGTTCCAATGTTGATCACAGCGCTCAGTATGGAGAATTCTTTAAAAATTGTGTTTATTTACGTTTCTCCTGGAATACTGTAGATGGGGTCAACATTACTGTTTCAGCACTCTGTTCCAAATCTACATTTTGTACTATATATATATATATATATATATATAAAGAAAAACAGGCAATTTCAGATGCGATTGGTGATAATCGTTTGTGCATTGGTGCTGCAAGGTGAAGCACTAAAGATAATCTTGTATCAGCCAGCTTTTGGACATAGTCATATGCAATTTTCTGGTACACTTGTCGATATACTCGCCGATGCTGGCCATGAAGTGGTAAATAAATTAACCCACTTATTATTACTGATTATTCGAAGATTATTACTCATTACTTGAAGAACGTTATGACAACTTGATAGCTCATTTGACTCAGAAACTTAGTAATACAACACATATATATTCATACTTTATTCATTTAATAGTCATCATCAAATGCGCTTATAGCGTTCGTGCTCTTGCAACATCAAATGTTCCAAGAGCACAAAATGGCGGCTAGATACAAATGAATTTCACGGTTTCAGTTGATTTGATATGGGTGGGAATTGTATATGCTAATTGAATTGGTATAAAATTTTAGCATATGTTAATTCCGGAATGGAATCCAGAAACAACTAGCGATGGAACAACTCGAGCAGCATCATCTCGTCGAATTAAAAGTGCTTCACATGGAGTTGTTTTCACACAGCTCGATCATCTCAAAGATCCGTACAGGGTGAGCATCAAAAAAATCCAACTCGTCTTATAGTGGATTTGGTGTGATTCGAGATCAATCTTATCTCTTTCTAATATTTCAAACTACTTTAGGGTGTTCCTCTCGCTTCCTACAATATTCTTTCAAATGAAATTCATATTTATCCACATAAGAGCTCTCTTTGTTGCTTGATGACCAATGGCAGATGTTCTAAACCAAAATTTATTATTTCTTACTTAAAATGATAATCTAACTTAAGCTTTTCTCCACTTATATTCTTCCGTTTTCTCTGTAGACAGTTTCTTCGATTGAACCAACATCAATATCTTCAATCATCATTAACTGTTATTTTCATTCCCGCGATTTCTAGAGCGTACCTAATTCAACAGATCTACAAATAATTTTTTTTTTTCACTCGTCATCAAACGATTCTTGCAATCTAAATTCTATTACTATTTAGCAATTATTTATCATCTTCCAAACATATCAAATGTTACCATCTTAAATGGAGAGAATATTGCAACTGTTTTGATTTCTGGTGAAAAATTGGACATTTTAATAAGTGTGAACTTTTCAAGACAAACTAAAGTTGAAATTTATAAAGCATTGACTAATATATCCCACATTTATATGTCAGTCATCTGAGGAGTTCTTTCTAAGAAGTTAAGTATGACTTATTTCTTGATTAAGCATTGCCTCATTCAACAAATATTTCTTCGAAAATGCAAATTTATTTCGAAATATTCATATTATAGATGACAGTTTGGCGTTTTCTCCTAAAAAGTGATCAACTCAAAGCGATCGTCGGTATTAGTGCTGAATTTTGTAGATGTATGTTTAGCATTATTATTTCTTCTAATATTAATCTTTAAATCACAGCAATTCCGATGGATAGCTGCAGAGAGTATCCTTAATATAATTCATTACTTTCACGTATAATGACCACCCTTTTTTTTGCCATATATCATCTCAGATAGGCATAGTTCATCGTTCGATCTGTGAACGATGTTACGCATCTACATATAAATTTCATAAGTCGAAAAAAATGCTTTAATTAATCAGCTTTGTAATCCCCTAAAATAAAAATGATCGTCATTTCTCTAATTTAATGATATAATTGAAAAGTTTACGCTGTCATATTGAGTGCATTTAATTGAAAGACGGTTGGCAATAATGTTTGGTGTGTTGAGCTTTAGGGTTGCCCAATGGAAGACTAGAAGTGACAAAAAAAAATTTTTTTTAATCCTCTTCTAAATCTAATCAGGAAATGTGCGCTAACCTTGAAGTGATTGGTGAACAAATGCTGAGAATGGAATTTTTTTTTCCTTTTTTTTGCAGAAATCTTTCGAACAATTAGGAAGACAAGTGGAATTTTCCCTTGATTTTTCAAACTTCATGCAGTAATGTCGAGAATTTCACTAAGTAATTTATATAGAAAACATTGAACTATTTTATCGAGTAATCTGCTATAATTCTTTAAAGTTGAATTTTTGAATATCATTTTAAATTGTGAATTAAAATCGAAGTGTTATTTAAAGTGTTTACAAATATAGTGATGGTAAATGATGAGGATTTAATGGTTTGGTTACGCAACGAGAAATTCGACGCAGCGTTGACTTCCATTTATGATATGTGTGCACAAGGACTCTTTCATATGGCAAACATTAAGCCCGTAATGGGTTTCCTAGCCACACCGGCAGCTTCCACAATTTTCTCTATGTTTGGAATCAACACTCCGTCAAGCTATACACAAGGTTTTCCATCATTGATCATTTTTATTGGCATTCAGTAGATGTTATCTGTAGAGAATTTGTTTTCAAACGATATGAGAGGGTTGAATTTAATAAGTAGATCGACTAGTGAGTTTTTCATTCACGATTACTCTGTTTGTAAAATTGGTTGTCTCGAAATTTACATATCATCTCCACCTTCATTTAAATAATATTCACTTCCCTGACCCTCATTTTGAGTTAGTCAGTCGCGCGAAAAAAAATTTTTTTCCCCAAAAATTTTCCCGTTCTCTCCAACGGAAATTACGAATTGGATGATGGTTAGGAGCCGATTTTCCTCTAGATATTCAATGCTTTGTAATATGAAATTTATTTAGATGTTATGTTCCCATCGGGAAGTGGTGACGTTATGAATTATTGGCAAAGGACAAAAAATTTTGCAATTCAATGTCTTTTAGAGTACATAACTTCTCCGTATATTGAAAGAGTGCAGGTATGTGTATTTAATGATGCTGATTTTTATATTCGTGGGAATTAACGTATCACTTTTATTCTAATCACCATCACAACTCATGCATAGATCACCTTATTTACCATTACAATTCAGTTCAAATCTAGTCTCAATCGTTAGCACAATGTTATGAGTGTTGCATTGAACACTCTGAGCACTGATTTCGGCGAAATTAGAGTATTTTCTCCTAGATTATATTTATTATATTACAACTGAATACTGAGGAATATTTGTGACGCATTTAAAAAAAATTAAGTGTAAGAAATTTATTATCATCAATACTGTTTTCAGCAACAAATTTTTATCGATAAATTCGGACCGAATTTCCCATCTTTGCGATCACTTCTCATCAATTCTTCATATGTGTTCATCAATTCAAATGAATTATTCGAATTACCGCGACCACTTTCCCATAAGATGATCTATGTTGGCGGAATCGCTCTACCCAAGCCGAAGAAACTTCCCGAGGTATAAGTCTTCAAAGCTTTTGCAACTACCTCTTTAGACCTTTCCTAAATCACATAAACAACATGGGAAGGCATAGTTGGAAGATTGTAAGACGAAGCATATACTCAAATATAGCAAATCGAAAGCCTCGAAAGTAGAATGAATTTTTTTTTAAGTTGATCGATTATTTAATGACAAATCATTTAGGATCAATTTTCAAGAAACCTATTACTGCCCTGATACCGCTTGTTAATCTCACTTTTCATTCAATATTTTGGTACCACGATAGTACCATTGTATTTTGGATGTTACAATTGGCCAGGAATAAGTTCTTGGTTTTACTGAAATTAAACATTGTCGTAATGGAATAAATTACTTAACCACTTCTCACGTCAAGATTTCATCACGCTTGACAAATACTGCTCGGTACCATCCTACAAGACCTCTATTCATATCATTCAAGAGTATTTTGTGTTACAAAGAGATAGTAAATATTATAAAGAGATAGCAAGAAAAAATTAGTAAATATTATAAAGAAATATCGAGAATTCGCCATACCACCTTTACTCAAGATTAGCTCAACTCTGTATCAGCTCCATTTTCTCCTCCACTTCCTCCACTTCAAGTTTAGGCAAAAAGGAGTTACTGTATTACTACTGTATATGACCTCGTAGGAGTTACTACTGTATCACACATTAATTTTCTTGAATTATTTCAAAGAAAATAATTATAGGTGTATTTGAAATTATTTTCTAAATATTCGAATGTCGTTCTATTTTCATTCGGCTCTTTGGCGAGAACTACACTAATGCCAATCGAAATGAAATTAGCATTTATAAATGCGTTCACTAAATTTGCGAATATTTTATTCATTTGGAAAGTCGATCATGGCACTGCTAACGATTCATTCTATACGAAAGCTGCAAATGTGTTCGCCGTTGAATGGACACCACAAAATGATCTTCTCAGTTTCTTATTTCATTTTATTTAACGCAAAAGATCCCTATAAATTGACACATAAAATTATTCCATAAATATATTTATTACTTATTCGCATTCAATTTATAAAATATACTATATTCTATTGTTATATTTATATTATTATTCATCGAATTTCATCAATTATGAAGAATTTATTCAAACTATATGCGAAAATCTCAACAATTCAAGTGTAGAATGCTTGCCAATTATAGTAACCAACTTCAAAATCGTTGGCAACTACAAATTTTGGCATCCACTCGTCGATCTTTCCTCATTATGGATCTAAGAGTAGTAATAAATTTGAATTCTTTTTTTTGCGTTGAAGAGGATCTTGACCAGAATCACAGTTAATTTACTAGCTTACAATTATGTTTATATTCAAAAGTTCGAAAAATTTTTACTATTTTATTGCGAATCATCGAACGTGCTAAACGGAATAATCGAATTTGAAATTTTTAATATTGAAATTGCACTTTTTTTTACGAAATATATTTTTAAAAATCTGAACTAATATTTTCGTTTTTTAGCGAATATGCTCATAATCAATAGCATAGCTCAATCGCAATTTTGAGATGATATTAGCATATCATCTCACAATTTAGCTTTCTTCTCTCAGGATGTATGAAAATCTCATCCATTAGGCAATGGAATAGAGACAAACACCTCGAAGATATTCGAACCGAACTCAAACATGATCATATTAGCTTAAAAGGAAAAGGTGCTCAAAAGTGCTCATAATAGCAAATTATAATATTTTTAGGAAGTGGTCATATAAGTGCATTTATAACACATGCAGGATTGAATTCATTAAGTGAAGCAATATTCGCCGGTATACCAATTATTACGATTCCATTATTCGGTGATCAAATGTACAACGCAGAAGTTGCAAAGAAACGTCACATTGGTTATGTGATCAACAAATGGAATATCACTTTGAATAGTATTGTTGATGCACTTAATACGATCCTCTACGATAGAAGGTATTAACTTTATATTATTATTTGATAGAATTTTAATTCTAGTAATAATTACATAGTTACTCTCAATTAGCTTTTATTTAATAGAACGGTTACTCTTTTCATTGTTGTTTTTTTTTTTTCAGCTATTCAATCAAATCGAAAGAATTATCGCAAATGTTAGAGAAGAAACCAATGAAACCACGTGAAATGTTTCTAAAATATGTGGAATTTGCTGCGGAATTTAAATCTGTTGGTGAATATCTTCAACTACAATCTGTCAATCTCAATGATATACATTCACTACTGCGTCCACAATTTCTATGCAAGTTTTGTAAGTAACAGCACTCATTGTTGCAAGTTGAAGTGAAAATTCAAGTTGGGACAGGATTTTAAGGTAGATTTTATTTGAATCCAGTGAAAATATTCAAAATTTCTAATAGTTTGAAAAATTTCATTCCGCCGAAAATTTCTATCTTTGATAAAATATATTTCAATCGTTTCTCAATTCTGCTAAATGAAAGATGAAATTCAAATTCTGAATAAAACTAAAATTTTGAGATATAACTGACACTCGGAGAAAATTTAATTGGAATGAGAAAATTTTAATTCGATGAGAAAATGGATGAAATATAACTCAAACTGATATCATTCTCTCCATAAAAAGAATGACTTATATTTTGAAAATGCTTTGTAAAAAGGTATTAACTAATTGATTCGCTGCTTATCAAATCTAATGCAAAATGCATTGCCAAATTCTTTATAATATGTTAGCGGAATTGAAGCCAATATATAAAAGCTTCAACTTAACCCTCATAGTTGATCGTTGAGCGGTTTGTCGATCTAAGAGGTTTGACCAAACAATCAACGATTGACCCAAGACTGGAGCATTTACACTCAAAATCGTATCGTCGATGCCATTCGTTGAAAGAAAACACAATAAGTGGGCATAAAGTTTACACAACGCATTCGTAATACTTGTTTTAGCCGTTGTGACCAAATGCAACTTACATCTCTATATAAGTTGAAATTTACGCAAAACTAACTAAACATAGTCAACTCGTTGTCAACTATGTCCTCTCACAAAAAGTTTCTCGCAATTTCAATGCTATTATATCTCGCATTCTATGTTTCGGTAAGGATTTTATTGTATAGTAATTATTTTTATTGCATCTTGATTGTATTTCTGAAGAATAATAAGTGAGTAGCAAATATGACCGTCAATGAATTTATATGAAATAGCAATGCATTGTATCAAGGGATCATCAATATTTTTGATGATTGCTTTTAGAAGTTGAGTTCCCTGAATATGCATGTTCTACTTTATTTATGTATTTATTTATCTATTTGTTTATTTATTTATTTATTTGATTCACTGTCGTTCTGCTTTAAAAGTGGAACGGGTTTTGCTTCAGCACCCTCGTCACAACGAGGATGCTGGGTGGAGTGGCTCCGTAGGACGGAGCGAGTAGCATAATCCGAACTTAATCACAGCATCCAGTAATCAATATGAATGTGGATGAATGAATATGTTTACACGTGTTTTTATTTATCGAAACATAGCATCACATTTTATAAGATCAAATAAGAAGATTTGAAATGGAAAATGTTCTTAAGAGTTGTACACTACGCGCGATTAAATAAACGTTAAAATCATACTCACGAAATAAAATCCACCTTTATCGTTTAGGCAGTTATATCTCTCAATGCACAAGCATAAGCCACTCTCTAGAATTCTTGCATTAAATATGTTCAAATCATTGCAGGCAAGTGTTATACGTAATAAACGCCAGCTATGCGGCTGTCAATTACGCAATTCACCATCGTCGCAATGTGATTGTGGTTTATTGCGTTCATCGGAGCAACCACTAAATAAAATACCATGTATTTGTGCACAACAAACAATAATAGCATCACCACTCGAATCATCTGAATGCGTTTGTGATAATCGAATGCAACAATTTCATTCGAATATGCAACATTGTCAACCGCTATGTGAAAATACATGTCAATCACAATGCCATCTTACAATTCAACCATCCAATTGTGAGTCTATTTGTGAGTCTATCTGTACACCTTCATGCCAGCCGATTATACAACAATCGATAGCGCATCAACACTCCAATCAATATGCGTCGATATCGACACCAAAACAACAAAATACACAATGTTTATCGCAATGTATAGAGAAATGTTTTGAAAATTGTACCATATTAAGCGTACCAGCATATTGCCAACCTAAATGTACTCAACAATGTGAGCATAAATGTGATGATGTAAATGCATCACAACAACAAACGATTTTCAAATCTCAACAATCGATGATGAATTGCGCTTATGAATGTCAACCCGGCTGTCAACAATATGAATGTCAACCCGGCTGTCAACAATATTCATCATGCAATAGTCAACAACAACAAACACAACCAAAAGTATGATTATTGTTGCAATAATATATAAGTTATACTTTAAGAAATTAATTATTATTTATTTATAGATATTTATACTAATAAATATGCAAACATCTTGAAGAGGTTGATTTTGTGGAATTTAAATATCAATTTTGATTTATTTTAGGAGTTGCATTTGCGAAATGCAAAGATATCCTTAAATGATGTGAATGTTTTGATGGTACTTCAAAACAGGAGTTTCTTTATAACTATCATTTCTTTCTCCGAAAAAAAAAACTAACCAATATATTCAACCATCATAAAACACTCTTCANTAGAA
This sequence comes from Baylisascaris schroederi, assembly GCA_006503575.1. Classification (NCBI taxonomy): domain Eukaryota; kingdom Metazoa; phylum Nematoda; class Chromadorea; order Rhabditida; family Ascarididae; genus Baylisascaris; species Baylisascaris schroederi. The sequence goes on along the minus strand of QEWY01004169.1, from coordinate 191,023 downwards.
AAGAGCAAAGATATGACAAAATGAGTAGCATCAAAACCCGATACCTTTCATTAAGTGTACCATCATCAATCTGACTCGGAGATATGCAATAATATACTGATTGCTAACTGCTACTATGGGCATTGCTATGTGGCATTAACGAATTTTTTTTTGTATTCGGTGATGACTCTTCCAATATATAAATAAAAGGAATGTGTTAAATATTTTTTGAACTCCTAATGTAAGGGTGGAAGTGATAATCAAACACCAAATTAGGAGTCTAAATATTTTAATATACAAAAAAAAAAGAACCCACTCCAAGCATCACAACCGCATAGATTGGTGCCTGAAAATAATTTCATTAGGGAATTATACTATATGCACCACCAAAAATACTATATAGATGTATAACAATAAGCAATAATCAATGTATAGAGAGATAAAATCGAGATATTAGAGTTAAGGATGGAGATGGGGATGGGTGTCCACAAAGTAAGGGTTGCAATGACCTTCTACCGGATTGGACTCGCAAAACATCTTCGTGTCGACGACTATCATCCTCCAAATGAACTATATTTAAAAATAAACCTCCTAGCGGTTATGTAAGAAACTCCGGAGCCGTTGCGCAAATTCCTAAGTAAAGCTTCATGATCGTTTTTCACCACCACTTGAATAAAAGTGTCGAAATAGAATTAACGACTTAAAAAACAGACGTGGAATAGGATATAAAAAAGAGAATAAACAACAAATGGCAAACATTGAAACATGAACGGACATAGAGGATAATCTCGTGATTTTTTGCAGTGAAATCGTTTGTGCCTGGAAGCCAATTTTGCAATAGCGCCAACCACAACAGCACAAATGGAACGACGTGTAGGATGTACGATACCGCTTGACACACCATTTGGGACGTAAAAAACCTGAAAAAAAAAAGAAGGAAAAACAGGATCACCTTAGAAGTTATGAAAAAAACCATTACAGCGATCACCTAAATAAAGCGTCATATGCTAAAATAAGGCTAACGGAAATAACGAGGGATGGGGATGGAGTGGAAAAAGGGTAACTACACTATCGTAAAATTTTAGAATAGAAGTACATTCGATGGGAAAGTAGGGAGTAATGTTGTTACACTCAATCTTGGAAGGCTCGTCCAAGGAGAGACATATTTCTGGAAGGGTCTATGCAAATGGAGGAAGGATATTTGATCTTTGAAACAATTAAAAACCAATCACTACTTCACTTGGGATCCATAAATGAGGTAACGTGGATATAAATAAGAAAATATAAAATTAATAAATTCAATAGTGATTGCGAAATAATAACTTCTGCGAACCATCACGATAGCAAACCCGAATTTATTCACCATTCGTCTTTTCAAATGCTCAATTCGCATATTTTTCGGTATTTGCTGATAGATGAGATCCGAGGATGCGTTATTTTAATTGGAAAATTGGAGACCCTTAAACGATCGTCATTTTGATTTTAAATACAATCAGGACGACTGTAGTTGATAAAACTATCTCTATCAATGAGGTAGCATTAAGTTTCAGCCGGAAAGTGTTTCCGGTTAAGAGTGCCTGCCTGTCTGACTACATTTTGAAACGACATTTCTGGCCGACCCATCCTTACTGTAGCTATGGATATCCACGTTGGGTTTGTTCTGTACCAGCTATATCCTCGAATGGTTGAAGTTGACCCTTAGCTTGAACCTAAACCTTACTTCGAAAATTTCAACCTGGGGAAGTTTACAATCGTCGAATATGAACTTGGTAGTAACGAACTTTACATCTACAATACTAAATAACTCAATTTACGCTGTAAAACCATGCTTGCTCATAGAATTGTTCGAATATATATATCTGTAAAAGGGTGGAGATTATGATAAGCTCTGTGATGATAGCAATTAACTTAACATGCTTACATTTTGCCCGCTCATTTGTGCTTCTATCAATTACCACCCATGCAGTGCCCACATGCCACCCTTCAATCCAGCACTATTACACGATAATATAACATTTTCAATTCATTGTATTACCTTCGATGTAACACTAATTTTGTTTTCAAGGTGTGAATGTTGATATTAGTGTACTGGCTCTTCCTTCTCATTCGTTGGCTTTGACTGAGAGGAAATTCTCGAAGATTTTTAATAGACTTTTCTAGAAATTTGCATTTCTTTTTCGACATGAAATTGCAAGATAAATGGCACTTACTAGTTAAGTTTCAACCTGTAATTATGTTAGTACCATAATTCCAGCAATTATTTATTTAACTATGTGAGAGACTATAGACATCCTTTCTTGCATTTAAGTATGTCGAAAATATACTCACAATATGCAAATGTGCTGATTTTATGCAAATCTGACCACCATTTATCTAGAGCATAAACACTCTATTGTGACTGAAGCTTCATTT
>QEWY01004169.1:120981-188247 GCA_006503575.1 Baylisascaris schroederi | reverse complement strand
TTTCTTAAAAAAAATTTTTTTTTGGAACTTTCGAGGTTTCATATGGAAAAATATTCGGGTAACTTTTTTACCCGAATGTTTTCCTATGTAATCCCAGTTGCCCAATCTTTTTCACCTATATATATGACCATGAGAGTACTACCAAGCGAAGATGCTTACAGGGATAAGATATGTTATCGTTGTTGCTAAAACAAGCACGAATATTTAATTACTACAAAAATTGAACTCTTAAAATCGTGATGGGTGATTGCATTAGTAATAATCGTGATGCTTCGTTCTATGAGAAAATTGAAGCACTTAATTTTTATATATTTTACCTTACTTATTTATTAATAATTATAAAAGGAAATAAACATTATCCACTTGCAGTTGAAAGAATTCTTAACCGTATACAATACATTAACTGAACGGTGTTTCGGTAGTTGCGTTCGTGAATTCAATCACAATCAATTGGTACAAGAGGAGGTGGACTGCACTTGGAAATGTTTGTCTCTAATTTTATTAGCGTTCTTTCTCGAATATAACCTCAGAGCTCATAAAATTTGCCATATTTTTATGGCAAAACGAAACATAAAATGGCTGAGAAAATTCTCCGAATTTTTTTCTTTCAATTTCCAAATTTTTTCGAATTTTTCAAGCCCAAAAATCCAAAATTTTCCAAATTTTGAAAAATTAACTCATATTTCTATATAATATGCATCAATTTTTTATTTATTTATTTTTTTTTGCTCTACTTCGAGCCATCTATCCCTCCTTCTAGTAGCATTTCCGTTTCCTTGTGTATTGCGAAGAGTTTTCGTCTCCATCTAGTGTTTTTTAGTTGGCGATGTGGGTCCCGAACCTTCCCGATCGGCATGGTCATTCTTAATTAAGTACAGCCTACCCACTTTCAACTAAATTCTAGAACCCTTTATTAAAATGATATGCTTTAGATTCATATTTTTGTTACATTAATGGCTGCCTAGATAAGTCGTTTCGTTAAAACACATAAAAATACATTCGATCGTTATTTCTATTGGCTTCGTTTTTATGCTTATATAAGAGTTCAACTCTTTGCAAAAGTAAATTGTAGCGTTTCTTCAAAAACAGATCATTCGATCAATAAGTTTTACGTTAAGAATATTGATAAAAAACTAACTGAATTTTAATTTTATTCGATATTTTTTTCCACTTTTTTATGCGGAATAATATATAAGTGGTGGATCTTACAAAAATTTCTACTGTGAGCATTCCAGGATGTGCTTGAAGTTCTAGCATATTTCATTCCAGTATTTGCACCATTTCAAAGTTGAGAAACGATTTTGTTAATTTTTTATATTTCATGATTAGAATCGTAGACTAATTTTTAGTTGGGTTCATTCCCCTCATCAATACTCATGATTCCACCAGCTTAGTTTCCATATTAGAAAATATGATATCATGTTTTTGGTATATTCGAAGGCGATGATCGAATCTTTCGTAGTGCAACTCTCTCTTAACTTTATAAATATGAACTGTTCAATGAAAGGCTTCAATGAGTAGTATTTTTAATGACGAATATTGCTATTACTTGCATAAAAGTTTAGTGATAACATTTATGCTAAATTTTTTATTAATTAATTTCTATATATTTGAGGTATTGATAAGCAAATGAATGTGAATCGTCGTTTAATGCTCATATTTGCTGATTTGGCACCAAAAACGATATTCAAACCAGCCGAGCAGCCCGTATCGTTGCCTTCACTCGAATTACCAAAGAGCTCATCCACGAGCACTGATTCGAAGCAGAAGTGATTTCATTTGTTTCGTCGTTTTGTTTCGCTCTTCAGTAATACTTCGAATAAGAGGTATATATTACTAAGAATTTTTGATAGTTTTTTTTTTATTTTATCCACGTAAGAAGTTTTACTTTTTATTTAATAGAGGTAAAAAAAAAATCTTANTCTGCTGTCCTCTTCATTTCTACCCGCCTTTTATACAAATACCTTTGCTACAGCAATTGTGAAAACTTAAAGTGCTAGGCCTTTTATTCTAACGAATACGTGGTATCACTACATCCCTCCCTTACCGTAGAACGAAATTAGCACCCTAAGCTATCGACATCTCTTTTATTTTCTATTTAATTGAATTGTCTAACAAATTGGAATTATTTTATAGTTCGTAATGTTTGCATTCAGATTCGAATGATGAATATCATATCGGAGCATGGATTTCGTTTAGATGGTCGTAAACCTCATCAAATACGTAACATAAATTGTAAATTAGGTGTATATACACAAGCTGATGGTTCTGCATATCTCGAACAAGGCAATACAAAGGTAATTCATATTTTCATTCATAATGCACGAATTATAGAAAAAGATTAGACCGCGTCAATAGATATCAAAAATTTACCTGTTTAGATATTATTGTCGAAATTATATGCTAGAATATTGAATACTTTTTATTAATATTAAAAAATAATGCAACATTTAAATAATTGCAAGAAATCTGCTAGTCTGAGATTTACTATATTTAATTCTGGTAATATCTGATGATTGTTTCACTTGGAGAGGGGGTCTTTTATTCAGCGTTGTTGGAAACGAGCTGACATCAGTCGTAGGAATAGAGATGAAAGTTTTCTTTGACCTTAGACGCTTTCATACTTCAATGTCAATATGTTCTTTTAATGTTAGTATTACTGTAATTTCGATGAGGAGGAAACAGTTAGCTTGACCTTATTATTCGATCCATTGGGTGGAGCTATGTAGATTTGCATTTCTATGCCTAATTTGCATATTTAGGTACTTTGCGCCGTCTATGGTCCTCATGAACCACGACAAAGAAATCGAACGCAAGAAGATCGTTGCACAGTGAATTGTCAGTATAGTATGGCGACGTTTTCCACTAATGAACGCAAGGTTATTTATTAGCTCCGTTGGGTTCGACTCCGAATGAGCGCACCTCTACGTTAGCCACTACCTCAGCTAAAGCTTTAGTATGGTAGTTTAGGTGAATGTGTTTTTCCACATAGCAATTAAAGATACATAATCTCGAAGCCTTCATCTTCTAAATTTTTCACAGTTTCAATGATTTTAGTTGTGAGTTTATTGACGGTGAAATTTTTCCGAGAAGTGGACAGTTTTGCCTTTAATTAAGATAGGTGAAAAGCTTGAACTTGGATATATAAGAGATCTATATGTGTTGATTTGTAAGTATAACAAAAGTGGAATCACTGTAGAAATGTTTCATCTTCTAAATTTTTCACAGTTTCAATGATTTTAGTTGTGAGTTTATTGACGGTGAAATTTTTCCGAGAAGTGGACAGTTTTGCCTTTAATTAAGATAGGTGAAAAGCTTGAACTTGGATATATAAGAGATCTATATGTGTTGATTTGTAAGTATAACAAAAGTGGAATCACTGTAGAAATGAATAGCAGAAAAGGGTGTAGTTGATGAATTGTTTATACCCATTTCTATAGTGATCGTTGGTATGTTGTTTTATTCTTGAAGGAACGACCTCGAGGTGATCGTCGATCGATGGAATTTGCGCGTTTAATGGAAAAAGCATTTGAGACGGCGATTCTCGTTGAGAACTATCCCCATGCGCAAATTGATATATTCTGCGAGCTTTTACAGGTATTTTTTCGAATAATTTTTGGATTATATGGTTATCGCCTCTTTTTTTTTCTATCGGATCTTTTCTTTTCTCTTTTTCTTCTAGTTTCCCTTCCTCCCATTCCCCCATGTTATTCTACGTTCCCTATGGTTATCGTTGATATTAATAGTAAGTAAATTGCTTAAGTAGTTTAATTTTTTTTCATACTTATACTAGTTATCTTTGAAGTGCTATTATAACTTTGAACCATATTGATCGGACTTTTTTAGCTTTGCACTATATATGAATGCTCTATCAGCATATAGGGAAGCAACTCGTTTAGATTTCTTTTCAATTAAATATCAGCTTCTATTGGCGGTCGTTGAAGTAACCTAGATTATTCGAAAGAAACAACAGTGCGGTTCTATATGTAATACTTCTGTTATGAAAGTTCTTTTTTATATTATTAAGCTTTCAGTGATTTTATTTGTTAAAAATGAATCATTGCAAAGTGTCGACTCATTGATGCTCTCAATAAGAATATTTGATACTGATTAAACGATTTTTTTTTTAGATATTACGAGCATAATATTTGATTTTATTGCATTATCTCAATTAAAGTGATATATTAAGGTTGGTTGCTTTATTTTTTATTTTTTTGCAGGCAGATGGCAGTCATCTGGCAGCATGTGTGAATGCAGCAACATTAGCACTTGCGGATGCGGGTGTACCGATGCGAGGTGTTGTAGCAGCGGCATCATGTGCATGTGCAATCGATGGTACACCATGTGCTGATGTGAGTGCACGTGAGGAAAGCAATCTAATACCACGTATTACTATTGCAAATATTTCGGGTATTGATGAGATTGTACTCACCGAATTGCAAAATCGTCTTCATCGTGATCATCTAATAGCGATGTTGCAATGTGCAAGAATGGCTGCCTCTCAAGTACATTCATGTCTTGAGGTAGCGATCTCTTCACATATCACGTCGATAATCGGTATACCAACTATCGATTCAACGGAAACAGTTATATAAATTTTACTTAATACTGAATGAAAGTTAAATTTATGAGTATTTAATTTATCGTTGTTATTCATTACTTATTTTCGAGTTAAATTGTCTAGATAGTTGTGGTAGATTTCTTGCAATACTTCTATCGAATGTACTATTTTATTCATTTTATTTTTAAGTAGTTATTCATTGTAAATTAAATTAGTGAAATTTTATTAAATTATTTCAAAAGAAATATTTGATGATAATTAAAACTCTTAGATAATCTATGCAATGTTTTTTCGTTTTTTTTTAAATTATTGTACATTTGCACTGGAATATTCAGATTTATTTTTAAGCACAATTTTCTATGATTTATTCTGAGATGAAATATTGCCGTAATTCATTGCAACTTTTTTTTTTCTTTTAATGAAATATCTTATCAATTTCAGTGTTTCTTTTTTATGCGTAGTTTTGATTTTTTCTTATTGTTATTTTTTTGGTTGTATTGTTATTATGAATTGTGTTAGTTTTATTGATTAAGCGGTCTTCGTTGATGACAATCGTTTATTAGCTGAATAAGTGTTAGTGATCGATGTTGATTAATACAATCATACTTCAATTTCAACGTTTTTCATCGCTACAAATCAATGCGAACTATTAGTTGTTTTATTTTTATTTTTATTTTTTCTTGTTTTCAAATATTTTCGGTTCATTTTGAATTCGCTGAAATTATAAATCGAATATCGAAAAATTTTTCTTAGAAAATATTTCCATATGTTTTTTTTTATTTGCTTAACTGATGAACACAATGCATTATTCTTTTGACTAATACATTTGCTAGTGCTAATGATAGATAAAGAAATTTCAAAAATACTACAAAATCTTGGGCAAATTCTCTTCGAATACGGTAATGTTGTCTACTATTGTACTTTAGATTGCTAAAATTCTAGCAAGAAAAATATTCAAGTGTTGAATAAAACCTTCACGGTTTTTTATCCCAAACGAATCTTTATTCGAGGTTTTATGATGGCATTTAAGGCTAAACATTCCTATTATATTATTTAACACTAAATGATTGCAGTTCACATAATGTAACCATTTCATTTAGAGCAATTACAACCAATTTTTAGTTTTAAATTTCATCAAAATTAAGCAATATTTATAAGTATCAAATAAATATCGACCTTATTTCTATTATTATTGATAATTCGATGAAATGAAATATATTACTGAATTGTAGATACGAAAATCGGAAATGAGAAGAAATATGAATGATTAAATAATGTTACCTATATGTGGAAAAGTGATATATTATAATAGTCGAATTTATTTGCAACGAAATATTTCGAATTTGGCAACAAATTCGTTAATCGACACTGAATTGAAATCACTCATCGATAATTTGATTGAAAATGGCATTGAGAATTCGAAATCGAACAACAAAACGAATAAGAAGAATGCTTCAATTAGGAGAATTCAAGCAGTTGGTACTGTTGACTTGTTGAAAGAGGTTATTTATTTCTATATTTTTATTTCTTTCTTTTATAAAGTAGTTATGAATATAGAAACAGTTTTTGAAATTGTTTTATTTCAAGAATTGAAAGATAAGGTGGCTGTCAATAGTGATGGCCTTTTCTCTCTCTCTCTCTCTCTCTCTCTCTCTCTCTCTCTCTGTTTCTCCATCTGTCTCTCTCTCTCTCCCTTTCTCTCTGTTTTTACGGAATTCCTACTTGGGAGTATTTATCAGTGCACTCATGCAAGAATGATCCACTTAATTTGAGTTTATTTTGGTTAGCTTTCATTGATCAACATTTAATGGATTATATGGGACAGAAGTTTTAGATTTTCTTCATATACACTTGCAGCAACATCTTAGAAAATGTACCATTGTTGTATTACTTTACAGATTTGCAATAAATTTGAAAGACCATTGAATATCGAAACGTCGGTAGCACTCTTGGGACGGTTCTCATCACTATCGTTTGAAAGCAATAATGTCGATGAAACAGCGAGATGGTTACAGAGGTGAGAATTTAGAATTTTTTGAATTCGATGAAGGATTTGATCTGGTATATGAGGGATGAGAAAGCAACGGACTCAACAATAGAACTATTCAGTTGGAATAAGTCCGATCGATGAGGGAGGTGGTTCCAACAAACGAAATACACAACCGTCTCGTAGAAATCCTGAAATTAATTTCGAATATTAAGATCCAATATGTGTTTGACCTCCTTGATGGAATGTTTATCGTTTCATAGATATTTTCGTTGTAGAAATAATTATTCATTTTCAGTAACCTATTGCCTGAATTATCATCATCATTGATAAGAGATAACGTGAGCATAGAGGATGTACTCATTTCGCTTACTTCTCTTATATCTCTTGGTCTTGCGAGTGGACCACTCTACGAAGGTCTTCTCGTATCCTTAACGTCGCGTCTTTCGTCAAGTCTTTCAACAATACCTATTTCTTTACTTATTCGGTTGGCGGCAGCCATTCGCACTCATAACATTCAACTTCCAGATGAGATGGAAAAGTTATTGACCGACTCTATACAATTGAAAACCAGGTTTATTTCTTCTTTGTTTTCCGAATTTCTCCATCGGAATAACAACGTTTGCATAGTGAAAATAATTCGATTTTTTTTTTATTATTATTATATAAGAATTCATCTTTCATTTATGGGAATGTTGTTGAATTTCTTGCATGTAATTTATTGAATTTCGGAATTCACTTAGCAGCAATAAAAAAATTGCTCGTCGACTCATCTCTTAGCAATTTTCTATGCAATAAGTGTTAATAATTTTTTATGTGGAGTAATTTTTGCTCAATGAATAAATTTTTGAAAATAGAATCCAAAAAAAAAATTTAGCAAAACTATTTATATAAATGTGGCGAAACTATTTATATAGAAAAAAATGACGAATAATTATCTCAAATTAGCGAACGGATGCTCACGATTTATTAAGTTCTTTTATCTCAATTATTATTTATTATTTTCATTAAGTTTATTTTAAAAGTGAAGCGATAAATTTATGATATGATTTACAGTGAAGTGGAATCAACTGGAGATGCGATATCGTTGTTAATTAATGTGAAACTATCGCAAACATGCCTAGAAACAGTACTCGAAAAGACGAAAGAATTACTTCCTTTGATGTCAACTGGTGAATTGGTCTCCTTATTAGCGAATCTAGCATCTCGTGGTCGAAGACGTCTCGATATATTACCACTTATTGCTGCCGCTTTCCACGCTAATCCGAATCTTCTTACGGTAATTAACTCATTCATATAATCGATTAAATCATAAATATTTGTATTATTTTTTTGTTGTTTTTTATAATTTATGCAAGTGGATTATTAATATTTCATTTTTATAAGTTATTTATTTCTATACTTGAAATAAATATTCTTTATTTTATCGAAAATGAGAATCGATTCGCCAACTAAATTGTCTACGATGGTAATAGAATTGTTATTGGTACTCTAATGAGTGTAAATTTGATTACTGTTCATATTTAGATTTTATTCAAAACCATATAAGACTATATAACGTGATTATATGAGTGGAAACGGTAACTAATAAGGATGGGTACGGTAAGTCTAATTCATCATTGTAAGAAAATTGGAGTAAAATGTTTTAGGTGAATCAATTATGCACATTGGCACAATCGATGTCAACGCTTGAATTTGTGGATGCACGTTTGTTACGTCGAATTGCATCGGATACGATAGCGAATGGGAATGCTATAAAGAAATGGTCATCGATATCGACGCTTACTGTATCGTTTGCAAAACTTCATTTTGGTCATATACGTGCATGGAAAACACTTACTAATTGGATCAATGCCAATTACAGGTTAGTTTTTGATTACTGTTAGCTTTTTTTTTGCTTGGAATGGAGGAATGATCGGCTCTCCTTAAAGGAAAGGAGCGAAATTATCAACAGAGATTTTTTGGGAATATTAAAGTTTATATGATTTCCACAGTGGGTTTCTCNGCATGCATTGGCTATTTGTAATGCGATTACACCACAATTAGCCGAAACTGTATTGAGGGATGAATTCATCGAACAATTCTCGAAAGAGTTTGATTTAACTCTTTATTTTATTTTATTTTATTTTTATTTTATTTTATTTTTATTTTAGTTTATTTTATTGTTTTATATTTCAATTTTAGCTCTTTTTAATTCGTCATTGAATTATCTAGTCGATTCATCAATTCGTTTCAATATTAAAATAAACCGAAATGGTGACTTATCGAAAAGCGGCAAAACTCTTAGAAAGTAATAAATATAGGTTGACGATAGCGAATAAAATGCAAAATTTTGGTCTTTTTTTTTCAGCGTTTCTTTTTTATTCTTGAGGCTGAAATACTATAGCAGAAGAAGAGCTGAATGAAATGAATAAATATAGTATAAGAGCCATAAACTATATAAATATTAAAGGGAGGATTTGCCGAAGAGGGTATTCGCTTTATCGAAGATTGCACAAATTCAAGCAGTGGTGAATACCGAATTTCGTGACTCCTATAAGGGACCGTCGATGAATCTATCACAAATATTACCACCCAGTCAGGAAGTGGTAAGTGGGATTCATTACCCTTCATCGTCCCATTCGTTTATGAAGAATCCAGCTTGAACACTTTGGAGTATATGGCTAAAGGGAATGTTAAATGCTTTTCATCACAATATGTAAATGAATTGTCTTCAAGAGGGGTTGATCGATAGACTCTTCATTAAAGGAGTGAGAACTTAAGATTTTATATGCTAGTCCTCCTACTATTTGTAGGGAATCTCGTTTGAATATTTTTTAGTATTTTCACCTCTCACTGTCACAAAAGTAATAAATTATATTCAACATAGAAATCACTAAAGTTCAACACTTTATAAGCGGTTTATCACAGTATCTGGGCTTCTCTTCCTGGAGTACACTTTCAATTTGCCAAAAACGATGACTGGCTTTGATAAGGAAATTGTTTTTGTTTGGAGGAGAGGAGAGGTGTGTCTTAAAAGAACTTGGAGGCTATGAGGGAACAGTGTTCGGAAGGAGATGACTTGCCCAGACTTTCATCTCTAGAAAGAGTAGGGATGGGGAATATGCAAATTTCCGCGAACTAAAAATCGTTTGCAGTATTTGCGGTATAAGAATATGGGGGAAGGTATGTTTCCTTTGGTTTGCTGCGATTGTAGTGATGTACAATTGGGAATATTGTTGCTTCTTATAGGATATCTTCGCGCAATTTCTATTCTATAAAAAAAAAAATCACTGAAATTTCCGCATAATTTCACTAAAGGATTTTGTACGACTGATTATATTTCCTGTAAAACCCACTTTTTAGTATTGTGATGTGCTTTCGATAGTATTGCCTCTCCTCTTTTATTGAATATTTATTAACGAATAAATTCTAAAATTTCTATATTTATATTTTTCAATTATGTGAATTTTTAGAACAATGCTGCGCTTCTGATAAAATGTGGACGTAAAGAGGCATACGATGCAGAATTCTTTCATAGTGTTCTCTACAAAATCGCACCATTGGGAACACATGCAACCGCACCTATGTTGAACACTGATGGTTTCTTTGTGGATGCATTTGTACAGTTGGATAGTGCAAAACGTTTTATACCTATCAAAAATTTTGCTAATTCGACAAGACCAACTATTGCGATCGTATATCTTGGACGTAAACAAATGACTATCACGGTATGTTGCTCTTTTTTTTTTCTCTCTTATAATTGCTAAAGCTAAGTTATTATTGTTGTTGAATTTTCAAAAAAACTCAATCCGTTTAGGAAAAAGCTAACAATTTCATGTAAAAAATTCCAAACTTCATCCTTCAAATCAGCAGTTTGTAGTTGTTGATTGAACGATGAAATTCGGGTCCTACTGTATGATGATAACGAATGGGTTATACGCCTCCGAAATATGCTAGGTACGGCTGGTATAATAGCAAAGTTATTATTTGTTGGAGCCAAAATATGATAAAATTGTGTTTTACTTAGTATATATATAAGCCAAATATATAAGCCAAAAAAGCCAAAATATAAAAAATGATAAAATAAAAATATAAGCAATAACAATATAAATTCAGGTTTATAAGTTGATGTTTTTAAGTCAAATTTGTATTACTTAGTAAGGTTTGGTTATAAGTTTGTAAGTGTCCATCGTTATTCACAATTGCAGTGTGAAGAAGATGAGGAAAGTCGTCCAATTGGCTCAGTTGCTCTTGGCATAAGAATGTTGAAAGCGAGAGGTATACTACCAGTAACTTTCACTGAGCTTGAGCTTAAGGCGAACAAACTGTTGACGCAAAAGATCGAACTCATCAAACGGAAACTACATAATGTGGTCGCATCATCCCTATGATAGAAGCAATTCCACTCGCTTATGTTTTATCATTTGTTGTTTATGAAACGAGTATGTATTGCTATAGAAGATGCATTTAGCTAGCGATTATATTTGATGAACGTTGTTCGATGTATCTATTGTGTTAGATGATATTAGGGATTTTGTTTTATCACCTTAGCAGGTTATTATCATCTTATCAGTCCACTTCTGAATGAAATAAAAGTATAAATAGCTAATTGCCTTTGTTGACTATCGTTTTCGATAAATAGTGCCTTCTAAAGTGTAGCAATTACAAATAAATGTGGGAATATTTTTGAGGAATATAGTTGAAGAAATTATTTTTGAAAAATACTGTTTTGTTCTGTTCGAGAATGAAGAGTTAGTGATGATTAAAGTTTAATATTTTACCTATAAAAACATGTAATGTAATCTTGTTGAAATTATGAAACTGTAAGAGTCATTATTGTAGAAAATTTTTGTAAAAAATGGTTTTGTCAAGAATTTTTTTCCCTTTTTTTTGCAATTTTCTCTTGCAAAGAATCTTTTTTTTTTTTTTTTTTTGCAATTTTCTTTCGCAGAGAATTTTATGCAATTGCAATGATGATATTACTGTTTCAAAAATAATTGTTCCATAGTTGTATTGATTAAAAAATAGAAAAGTCGGTTTTTAGAAATTTTTATAAGTTTGTTTACTTTGTTTTGTTTATTTTTGAACGAAATAATTTCTCGTTGCGTTTGTTTGTCAGATCTATCTTTGAATTTTATTGAGCGAGTAATAAAAAGTTTTTTATTTAGAAGTTTTCTTTTACTTCTATGATTTAGTAAGTGTTTAATTTTCACTAAAGCGTTCCTTCGTCTTGATTTTCTTTGTTTTGATTTATATTATTCAAATTCAAAGATTTATTCATTGCTTTTTTTTTTGAGCTTTTGGGTAAGTTTTTTAGGCAAGCGACGGGCAAGTTTCATAAATCTGCGGTGAGTTTCGTAGTTTTTTGAGAGCCACTTCTTTCTATTCCCCATGTTTGACGAAATTTACGATGGTTATTTTTAGCAGAGATTTCCGGGGATAAAGTTTACAAATTGTTCCTTCAAGCATAATTAGCTATATGTAATCAAAAGTGGAAATTCTTTTCTTATCTTTAATTTTAAGCAGTGTTTATTATTGTTGAAGAATCCATTAATAATACTAGCAGTGCATGTTGGGGTTGCAAATTCCCTCTCATACTCAATGGATATGGAATAGGACCGCTAAATAAATAAAATCATGTCGTGACATTTGAAGTACCTCTGAGGTTAGAACATCTGGTGCACGAGCTGAGTTGTTCATCGTTTTCGAATATCCCGTGAGTAGTACCCCGTTGCTTGTTTCCGTTTCGGTTGTGACGTCCGCAGAATGTGGGCTTCGTTATATCTTTGCGTCCGATATGTGGCCCTAATCGTTGTCTTCCATCCACGATGAAAGCAGTGTACCGTACTGTTATTACCACCATGTACATTTTTTTGGGGGNTAGTAGACATGGTCCAACGGTGGTATTAATTTTTATGGTATGTTTTTTAATATTATATTATATAAAGATATTGATATAAATATTTATTAAAGCTTTATAATTTACCGAATTATTTGAAATAATTGTTGAGTTGTTTATTCTTTTTTTTTTAGCTTCAAAAATTTAATATATTATCAACGATATATTCTACTTTAGTGATGTTTTCTGCGCTGATTATTGATGAACACATTCGTTGTTCAATGATATTGCAATTTCTTGCAAGAAAATGGCCAATATTTTCAATTAAACTATATAAATATTGATATTGTATCTGCTCAAATTTGCATCTCTCAAATTGGCAATACATTTTGGAATGAATGCTACAAATAAAACTTCATAAAGAATAAAAAAGAAAGATGTGGATGAAGTATCCGAAGGATATTAGTGAATATAGGGAAAATTGTTCGCCAATTTACCAAGTAGGAAAACGAATTATTTGCATAAATTCAAAGAAATTATCAAGTATTCGATGTGAATCCTTTAAAATTGCTATAAAAATTGAAACTATTCAATTCTTTATTTTATATCAAAAATTTTTACATAAATAAAAATTCACAATTGCATTATAAAATTTAAGCTAACTAAAAATTTTCGGATCATTTGTTATTTGCTATCTATAGGAGGATTTGCCACGATTACCACTTATCGGTTTATCCATAGTGCCTGCACAGACAATCATCGATCATAACTTGCAAATCGATAGTACAATCTCCTATCGTTCTTGGCAAAATTGGCAAAATGGAGACACCATCGAATGGGTAGATAAATCGATCGCTAAATGTAAGCATATTTCGACATCTTCAACCACCTGTTTTTCTTCGATCATATAGTCTTCTCATAGGGAAGTGAGAGGGGAAAGGATGGAAAGTTGATATATTAGCGTACCATTACGGTCCTTCTACTACTTTTAAAAAAATATCTTCGTAAATTCATTCGCTGAGGAAATTGAGTTCAGTTGTTGACGTTTTTATTGCCCAAATATAAATTCTTTTTTTTCTTTCTCTTTAGGAAATTGTTTTTTAAACATTCACAGTTATAATAATATTCAAAACATTGCACGAAGAAGAGCAGCTTACCCATTTATTAACAACAATATAATCATCTTTGATGCTGAATTAGTTTTGATAAATAAATTAGCAGCTATCGGTAATGCATAAATAAATGAATAAAAAATAAATGAGAATCTTCTCAATGCAATGGTATTTTTATAGTCGATGTTTTACGTATATTATTGCGTATTGATACGAATAGTATATCGATACGTTATCGTATGAATTCATATCCGATAACATGTGAACGAGCATTCGATTTTCCACCTGGTTTCCAAAGTGCATATTTGGCTATCTCAGGAAGCGATATATTCTACTCGGAGGTATGAATTTTTACTCCTTCAAAGTTTCTTTGAGCTTCACTTATTGTAAGCTTTACGGTCGTTGTTAGATTGGTCGCTTTTCGTAATGCTAAACACTGGAATTTTCTTAAATGTGATCCAATGAATGACTGTTGGCTTATTTAACCGTTCGGGAGGAGGGGATTTGAGGCAGTATTGAATAGGATTTGAGACAGTATTAAATAGTCATTGGTCCGGAAGTTGTTCTCCATAAAATAAGAAAAACCATCTAGACAGATGATTGGCTTAAAATTTTCAAACATTAGTAGCGCTGAAACTAAATTAAAGAATAGGAACACAACAACTTTACTATATCTGGTCACTATATTTGCTGGTCACTATATACTTTATTTTACTGACCACTGCTCATAGTGGAGGATCATTTGTTGCTTAGACATCGTCAAACTACGTTTGTTGAAGGATTCATATAAGTGGGGAACCAAATCTTACAACTGGTTACTTGATTTTCTCCTTTTTCTTCTAAATAGAATTTAATAATATCATGAATTTAGATGACTATATCATGAAGTTGCTATAAATCGGTGCAATTCAATCGATAAAGCCAGATGCTTAGCCGCGAGCTAGATGGGGCATTAGAAAGTTGTTGATTTAGATATAAGCTCATCAGTGGGATTCTATGTTTTTTTGCTTATTTAAGAGGAAGAATTTTCTTTATGATCTATTTTAGTCTTTATCTATCCACGGATCTATTTAACGGCATCTTTCATTTCTGTTTGAGGTTATCGCTTAAGTTTATTTCAACGGTAAGGTGGAAAATCGTTGGAGGAAATGTGGTGCATTTGATATCTCAGGATAACAGTTGTAAAATAGCAATTATGGACACAACACAAATGTTGCGATGGATGGCGATAAGGAAGAAGCCATTAGCCGTTTCGGATCGAGGAATGGTGATGCAATCTTCGAAGGCACAATATCGTTCATTGGTCGATACAGTGTCCGATGCTTTTCCACCACAGGTTTGTTAATGTTTCTTCGACGAATAATGCTCTGGAAATTTGTTCTCTATTCTTTAGTAATTCTTTTTTATACGATGTTTTCAAAAGTTTTTCTAAAACTGTTGATCTATTTTACTTCAAATATGATTAGAAAATTTTATAAGACTCGTAGAAATCTTTTTTTTTTTTTTTCTTTAAATTGACTGCTTCCCTATAAAGAAATTTCAGCGTATAGTACCGAAATGTTTGTTTTGCTTTGATAACGATGTGGAAATGTTATTTCTACCATGTGCACATGCAATGTGCTGTGAGAAATGCAAAGAAAATTGGATGTCACGTGCAACTAATACGGCGAATGTGAAATTCTTAAATAAACGACCAAAAATCGAATGCCCAATATGTCGTCGTGAAGGTGAGTTAGTTCATTGAGCATATTTCTTTTGAGAACAACGCAAAGAGATATCAGTTACTTAGAGAAGTGGTTTTTCTATTGTAGTTTAGTTGTAAAGTTATTGATTCTTCTAAATGCCATAGATATTAAAGAAATTGAATCAGATTTTAACTGGAACAATGTCAGATTTGCAGCTATAGGGTGGTTGACGGTGTTATTGATGGTCTATTACTTATTAAGGCATTATATGAGCTGTTTTTTTGCATATTTTATTTGCATATTGTATATATTTCAGTGGCAGCAACGGGACGTATTTGGTTCACTTGTAACTCGTGTCTTTTATGTGGTTGCTATGAGATGAATGCAGTGGCAGCTGGACGAGGGGGATGTGGATGTGTAGTTGGTTGCTATAAAGAGGCAATTAAAACGTTGAAAAAAGGCAACGCATGTCCAGCTTGTGGGAAGCAAATTATCGAAATTCTTAACATTTTCATTCAAAGTGATGGTGATATTAAATCTTTTTAAGCGTTTTCATCGTTGTATTATTTTTATAGTCATAGATTTTTGAAATCATATAGAAAGGGTTTAAATCCTTTTTTAAATTAAGTTCTGCTTATTCATTTGTATTCCAGTATCACCTTTTTTTTTGCTCTTTTACCCTATTGCTACCTATTCCCAGAAATATTTTTATATTCTTCTATTTCTGTTTTCCATGAGGCAAACGAATAGAAGAATATAAAAATAGAAGAATATAGTACAACTAATGTGCTGAAAATTACCTCTTCATTTTGCATTATTAGCGAAGGAATAATGTAAAAGACAATTAGAACTTTCATTTCTTCATCGCTTTGAAGGATATGATGATATTTAATGAAACTCGGAATCGACTCCATCCTCTTTGATCCATTATCGTTCGATCTACGATCGTTGTTAATCACATCGCAATACTCAGAACTTCAATTCTGCAAAACTCGTTTTCACATATGCTCGATTTGTGAACGTATTCGATTTTATATGCTTGTCTTTTCTCCAATAAATACGCTTTCTTATTATATCTATTTTTTTCTGTTTTTATTTACTCAAACCCACCGTATAGAATGACATAGTGCGAATTTATATCTGTTTAAACATATCCCTTGGGAAATTTTCTACTCGATATAACGTTGATGTAACCTCCTAGCCCACTCTCCGCCCTTTCCATCCTTCACTTACATCCAAAGAGTAAAGAGCAACCATGCAAAACGGTTATAAATGTTTGCGAAGAAATTAATTTATTTGCATAACTAATTCATGAAACTATAGATGCACAAGTTTGAGTATTCGATCACACCACAAAATTTCTATTTGAAAGTGCAACCTATTTGGCTTCCAAGTTGAAACTGTTTAAATGGGATAAGGGGATAGTCATGCACAGATCGTGCTTTACTACAACAATCTTCTTTTTTGCTTATATAAACTTGAAATATAGTAATAATAAGTGAAACAGTTTGTTTTCGACATTTGCTACTCGTAATGATTGCTGGAAGAATAGAGTAAACACAAAATGATTCATGTTTTAAATGAATAAGAAATAAACTTTTTTTTTTCAACTTTTCCATTCATTTTTTCAATATTTTATACTTTTCATTAGTTCTTCTCTCTATAAAAGAAAAAAAAAACTTGTACTCTACTAGGGTTGTCAATAAATTCAGATATTTATCGTTTGTTTGAAGTTGTCAATTACGATACAAAACAAGGTCGGAATTCCTGGTATTTGACATATGAGCGACCATTTGAACCTTTTTCAATGACCTAACGATCAGCCGCTATTCTTATACTTTTCATTGGTTTTTACAAATTGCTAAAATTTCTTTCAAAAAAAAAAGGTTGATAAAATCCTAATGTAAATCCTCTTTGTTAGATTTATAGTTTAGTTGGGAAGGGGGAAAGGGGGGGGGGTTATTGCTTCGATTTCTGCACAATAATGACTAAATTGGAGTCAATCATTTTAGAGGCATCTACATTATCGTTTGAAAATTTATTCAAAAAAAAATTTTTTTTTTGAGAATATTTTAAATAAGATTATTTAAATGCAATATAGGGGATGATGTATTTGCATAATGCTTCTTGAGTAGGGGGAAAGGGGGGGGGGTTATTGCTTCGATTTCTGCACAATAATGACTAAATTGGAGTCAATCATTTTAGAGGCATCTACATTATCGTTTGAAAATTTATTCAAAAAAAAATTTTTTTTTTGAGAATATTTTAAATAAGATTATTTAAATGCAATATAGGGGATGATGTATTTGCATAATGCTTCTTGAGGTGAAGAGAATAGTTGAAAATATCTGCATTACGACGATCGAAAGTTGAGATCAATGTGCTATAATAGAGATCAGAAGGCATTGTAAGTGTGCATCGACAATACGATCGGCGATTATTGTCTATTTTGGAGAATCAGACGGTAAAAGATGAAAAATTGGCGGGAAATGGTAGTATTTTCCACACGGCAACATAGCCAGTTAGTACGTTGTGGACGGCCAACATCGGAAGATAGAACGTTAATAACGACGAGGACATCACGTGAACACCCACTCGCATTATTCGTTGTGGCTACTCATCGACGATGGTCTACACGTATTGGCTACTCCCCTCTTACGCTGACCACACCGTTTCTATGTCTACAACTATCGATTGCAAACATTCTATTTGTATTCTTATATTAGCAATACTTTCGAAGCGTTAGCATAAGCCAATGAATATTTATTTGCATCTCTATAATCATTGTGCTTCGTTGACCGTATCCTCACTAATACCGTAATCTCTTTTAGTTTACGACTTCACTTCTCATACTAGCACCTTGTTCGGTTTGTTTTCATTTTAAGTTGAGATTTCTGAAGAAGTGATTACTTGTTTCGCGGATACTATTTATCGTACAAAACAGGTATTCCCATAAACTTTACTACTGTAACAAATACTTTTTTCTTACGGTGAAGTTTCTTTCTTGTTGCGTTAATTATCCTTTTGTATTTGAAACAATTGTATTTTCTTGAATTTCTTAGAAAGTATTCTTAGATTTTGATGATTGAATGCAATAAATTCGCTCCTATATTCGATTAGGATTGCGACCGTATTATTTAATTCACACCCAAAGTGTGATGGTATAAAAAATTTGCATAATTGTATTTGATCGTATTCTTTGCTATCCTTAATGGTCGATAATGCCTATACCTGACATCGATAAATTTTGAGCTTTTTCTTGCAAAACATTAAAAAAAGAAAGAACTAATGAAAAATGGAAATTTTGCTGAGAATTTCGGTCGTTATTATTCAATTTTTTTTCAGCTTTTCATGGGAAAACACCTCTCAACGGCATAGAAGTCATTTTTATTGAAAATACCAATGGTGAATTGTTCGATATGTAAATTTACGATGTAAAAATAATATGCAAATTTACAAAGAAATTCCATTTATCGTTGATAGCTAAAAGCTTATGGTAATATTTGAAAAGCATTTTTCTCTCATAAACAAAAGATATGAAGCGTGCAATCGCAAACAAAAAATTTTTTCGCGCTCGTTGTGCTTCTACAATGCTTTACACATTGATGCAATATCAATAGCTCTCGTTTTTTTTTAGACATTATGTCTCGCTTAACGTTTTGCTTTTCGAATACTTTTTGCTAAATTTGCATATGCAAATTTCGTTCAATTCAAATGCTAAATAACTGTTCTAAATTTTGTGAGATAATTCAAGATATGTAAATTTTATCAATAAATATTTTTCGGCTCAGTGGAAAAATTTTTTTCGGCTCATTTTTTTTCATAAAATTCATTTTCTATTTTATTATGTAATTTATAACGTTAAAAAATATTTCATAAAAAGTGTTAAGTGTGTAATAATGTGAAGAAAATTAACATATATCTACAATAGAGTTTTTTTGTTCTCATCAGTTCTATTAGCAGTTGTGTAAACGATTTTAATTTTTGCGCTATTCGTTTTTTTTTTTTATTGAATTGTAGTATTGAATTATTTATATATTCAAGAGAGCATATCCAAACGCATATTTAATGAAATATGAGGGAATGCGGGAAATTCTTTCCTTTTAGGAAAGAAGGAATCTTATTGTAGGCAAATTTTGAATTCTTAGAGGTAAGAAATCTTGTTGTTTAACCTGGATTGTTGTTGATATACTTATTTCCTGTATTCGATAAGTTTAAAAAAAATTTTTTTTGATCTTCCCATGGATCGTCACTTACCCGTCTCCTACCCGTTATTCGTTTTCCTCTTTGCAAATTTCCTGCACTAATGGTCTCGGGCAAATTTCAACATTTTCGATGTTTAATAAAATCCATACAAATAAATTCAAATAAAATTCAGTAGATATCATCTTTCATTCACAAAAAATACATATTAGCATATGAACAAATATTAAAATTTTTTAAATAATCAATGCATACATTCCATAAGCACTGATATNGGAAATTACTGATCATTAAAAATTGTATAATGATACGAGAATTAAAGATAGCTAAATATGTAAATGATATATAATATGCAAATATTGCAATATATAATATGCAAATATTGCATTAAAAATTGAAATAAGCAAATACGCAAAAGTAGATAAATTATTGAGGAAAATGGCTTAAAATCTTCAAATGACAAAATGTCAGTTTGTAATATTTTTCACCGATATACTTCGTTATCATGCAATTGTATTCCTATAAAAGAGTTTCGTGAATTCTTTATGCATTGTTTTAGCTTCAAGAATATAATTCATTCCAATTTTGCAACATTTTTATTTTCTCATCATTTTTATTTCATAAAATACCGATATTTTTCAAACTGGCCAGGATCGGTCATATTTCCTACTATATTTGGCCAATACGAAGTTTTTCACAAAGGGCTTTTGCACAAATGAACAGGCATATTTGAATTGTAATCTTCGATAATCCAACCTAAGAATAGTAATGACTCTAGTCACATATGATATGTGACAAACAGTTGCGTTATCATTCTACTGTCACATTGCTTTTGAACAGTTAACTTTGAACAGCTTATTAATTATTACAAGTTATTAATTATTGCAGCATTTTCAAAAGGTATCTCTATAGAAGTGTTGCATTCCATCAACGTGTAAACCAACTCTACACGACTGGCACTTATTTATTCATCGGTGTTTTGTGAGAGTAATGCTACGAAGTAGTAATTTTGGCATCGTTTATGTCGATGCGAAAGGATCGACAACTACACCGAGAAGATGCTTAAGTAATCCTGAAACATTAACCACCTCCTCGACGAGCACATTTCCGAGAGCGTTCGGCTCAAGCAATATCGCTAATAGGTTCGTCTTATCGGTTGATTCCCTCTCGTTCTTTCTTTCCATCTTTTTTTTTTTGCTTTTCATTATTAGAAGCATTTTAGCTCTTTTTGTTAATTCAATTCAATAGCATATTTACTATGTCATATCCTTAAACATTCATATTTGCGGTGGTCGATTTATGGGTGTTTACCACTGCAACACCATTTATTTATTCGATCCTTAACTATGGATTTATTTTTAAGCAGTAATGTGAGTTCATCGATTGGTGCAAATCGACGTAAATCGGTGATGGTGAAAAGTGAGGATTGCGATGAGGATTTACCATATCCGTTATGTGAGGATATCGGTGATCTTATCACCGATGACAATGATTCGAATCAATTTGACGATGCAAATTGGATGCACAAAATTGACGTCACTCAATTCAAAGGCATTCAACAAGACATCTCTACATTTCAGGTTAATCTAATTATATTCATATCTCTTTTCATCTTTTCAATTCGTCTTGCTTGGGGAACATTTTTGTCTGTAAATGTAATATGAATCATAAAAGCTTGAATCTATTTTTTTATCTATTGTTTTCAATGGTTTTATCGATCTTGAGCCCACACAGATAAGGGATTCAATTGAATCTTCAGAAGTTTGTTGATTACGCCTGAACACGTCCGAAAGGTGAATGTCCACGAAACTATGGAAGAACCAATGCGATAACGCATCGATATATAAATTCCCACATATAAAATGCATATAATTGAAATAGCAATATTAGAAAAAGTACCTTTATTTCAAAGTTGATAGCGACGATGAATATAGCTTTTTAAAATTCACATATTTGCGGCTGCATAAAATTCCCAAATCATTTTGCTGAATTTAAAAATAAATTAACTAAGGTGTTTATCTGTATTTGTCTTGTCAAGAATATACAATCCGTAGTGCTAGTGCCAATTTTTTTTTTTAGCGAATAAAGGAGGAAAATCTATTAATCGACGATGATGGTTATCGTTCACCAGCAGTCATCTGCGAGAATATACCATCGGTTGCTGTGGATACACGACGAGAAGGCCCTTCTAGATTCGGTCGTTGGATGAAACCTTCATACTCATATTCATGTCTGGTGGCACTGGCTCTCAAGAATAGTCGCAATGGACAGCTGACTGTCTCGGAGATCTATGATTTTATGTGGTTAGCGTGTCTTTTTCATTCCTTTTACAGAACTTCGGAAACAGTAGTCTGTTCACTCTTTTTTTCCAGCGACAATAGAATTTTTCGATTTTTCGATAATTTCTTCAAACTCTAACTTTTATATTTTATAGTTGTCGGCTATTAAACCAATACGATAAATGTTTGAATGCCCCAGAGTTTACCGTATTCAACCAACGTTTACCGTATTCAGAGAATTCCTTGAAAAAACCTCAGGAAATTCAAAAACAACCCATTCCTTTAAATTCTTTTAAGTTTTTTTTTTCTTGTGCAGTTTTTGAAACCTATATGACTGTTCACCTTTCAACTAAAACTCCGAAATTTCAAATTACAACTTCTTCGTCTTGTTCACGTTTTCCTCATCTCATTGCAGAAATCTTACCCACTGACACGTTTATATTTTTATCGCTGAGTAATTCGCAGATGGAAGATAGTACTTTATGGATTAAAGTCGCTCGTATAATACAGCATAGTTTTCTTGCGTTCAGTTCAGTGTGTGTCGAGATCGGGGTTGCTGATACGATCGCCGTACCCTACATTCCTTGTTCAATGAAACCTTGACTTGAAATTTGCATAATTATATTTTAGAGTCTGATTAAAGAGGAAAGGGAAAAATAGAAGAGACGAAGGCTCCTATTTGGAAATTACATGGTGTTATATTAGATAGAGTACGGTGCAGACAGTGTAAAAAGCGAAAGAAAAGATTAGAAAATGATATAGAGGTCAGTTGTCCCTTACTGTCCCATTCCGCCTCGTTTTTGAATGTTGCTATCTCTCTAGAAAGAGGTGTGATTGAAACAGGCTTGTAAACCTGTCGATCATCGAATTTGTTGATTGATCTTTCTTTTCAGCGAGAACTTCCCTTATTTTCGAACTGCCCCACCCGGTTGGAAGAATTCGGTGCGACACAATCTTTCGTTGAATAAGTGCTTTCAAAAAATTGAACTTTACCGACCGGATGGTCAAGGACGCAAATCATGTCTATGGTCATTGAATCCGGCAAAGATTCATAAAATGGATCAAGAAGTACGCAAATGGCGAGAACGTGACATTGTCAGTATCAGAGGTTCATTACTTTGCCCAGGTATATTTTTCTTTCATTTTTGGGTATTAATTAATAAAAAAAAAAAAACTTCCTTAAAAGGATTTTTCTTTTCGAATAGCGGATGTGATTTTTTTTCCTGCATATAATTCATCAAAATTTTTTATATGATATTGCGCTTTAGAATTTTTTCGGTTGCCGTTGATCGTATTGATAAATGATCGACGCAAAAAAAAAATTCGTTACGAAATAAATCTTTGCTGCACTAATTTCACAAATGTTTGCATTATATAACGATCAATCGATGATGGAGATGTGATAGGAAACGTTGTTTAAAATGAATGAAAAACTCCACAATGTAAATAAGGATCTGGTTGCGGCTAGTCTTTGCAGAATTCAACTCAATTGATAAGGAATCTGCCGCCAAAAACTCGAATACCCTATTCATTTGTTTCACTTCTTTTTTTTTCATTTTTTTTCTCAACACTCTTTTCTATTTTTCCACGTTATGATCGAAGATAATGCTTCTTAAAGGTCATTTCTTATTGCGAAATTAAATGTCGACAATACGAAGGAGAGATGATGGATAATGCGGCATGCTTCTCAAAGTATATTCATAGGTGGTATTGTCAAAACTGGTTATCATTTATCATTCGCTTAATCTCTTTATTATTACTTATCATACCTCTGTAAATAAAAAGTAATGATGCATCTACATAATATGTGTCTCGTTAGACTCTTCTCTAGCTATGAGCTTTGGCTATCACATCGAAAAGCCTCATTCAGAAAAGAAAACTTTAGAGTGTTCAAACTTCCTCTCAAAAATCATATTTGCAATCGTGGCTATTGCTAACTGATTGGCTCATTTCTAGATGATCTCGAAGCAATAGAACAAGGGCGCAAAGGTATTCCATTGAGCAGTAAATTGAACAAACACAACGATGATCTCGTTCGTACGAATCGCCCCATATATCCACGAGTCGTCGATTTCGGCGTATCTTCACAAGCAGTAATACTATTTCTTATTCTATATTGAAAAGAACTTAACCTAGCAAGATCGTTTATTGTTTATTTACAAGCGAATAGTACAGCAGTTTACGTTATCAGCACTAAGGTAATAGTTCAAAATAATGAGGCATAAAAGTGCGAATTGCTTCAGTTTGATGAATATTTCAGCTGCTTTAGTGCTTTTGAATGACGTAACAATAAGATGCTTCTATTTTGTTGTTGCAAATACATCTTTATACGCATAATTATTTTCACTTTTTCTTCATAAATGCGCATCTCATTGCAAAATAAGTTAACCTTTTAAAAAATAAACAAATTAAATAAGTAAATAAATAAATAAATAAAGGTCTTTTGTTTTTTTTCTACTGCAATTTAATACCACTGCGCTGTTTAGTTTTGACGATGGGATGCTTTTTGATTGTGTAATTTACTATATTTCTTTATTTCATCGTTGAACCTTTTTTGAATTGCTCTATGATTTACGTATGAAGTTTTCGATGCAAGTTGGGGACAGTGAGGCATCAGCGTAAATGATGATATTTTCGTGATTTTTAAACTTATTAATTGCTATCATAAAACGAAATATAAATAGGCGTATTAAAGATTTCACCCCTAAAGTCCGTCAAAAAAATTTGTAACGCTGATGCATGAAGATTTTTTTTTTAAACTCAGAAACTGTTTCAATTCTCCTAAACCATTTTGATGTTCATGAAGAGTTTTAAGAAATGAGTGCAATTTTATAGCAACCAACTTATGAAAGATTGACACAACCTCCTGCGAAACAATTCAAAATGACTGCCTCAGGCAATTTGACTACAGGTGGCGAACGTATTCCACAGGTACGCTTTTATTTGGCAATTAATTTCAGATTTACCACTCAGTGAACATAGATTTTAACGGAATATTATTGATTGTACGACCTAAAAAGCGCGCTACGCGCAGTCATTATTATTCATATGCAGATGTTTGTTTGCTTGAAATGTCGAACGCTGAAGGTTATTCAACTTGAATTTGGAAGGTTTTTATGAAGTTTGATCGCACAACTTTTTATTGTGCGGTTCCATTAGATATAGCACGGCTTTAGTAAAGTATTGATGAGGCGCCAACGAAACGAGTTCGCTTTATGGAGCTATTAAGCATTAAATAAACACTTTTCATTTATGATTTTTTTTTAAATGATACTGTGATGGATGCTTTTAAAGTGCTTTTAGGAAGTATCGATGAAGGCAATAGATCCACCACGACGAGAACGACTTCGTTCCATAAGTGTCCCTCAAGGAGGCACTTTGATGATACCTGAAGGAAGTACCGTACGTGAAGTGGCCGCTAAAAATCTACAAATCTTACTGCAAAACCATTGTGCACGAGGCTCCTATATGACGCCTATCAAAAATACTCCTGGCTGTTCACATTCAGATCCACCGATCACTGATCCTATGGCTTTCCCTCCAATTAATCAGGTTTGTTGATTCTTTCAACAGTTTTCGACGGTCGTTTTATCTGATTTTATAACATTCCATCTGTCAATCTCTGAAAAGATATACGACTTAGATGAATTTTCCGGTTTGGTTAATCAATTTTGTTGTATAACCGAGATGGCCCTACTCATACTGAATGACATTTGTATTATCTTTGGAAGGGCGCCATCTTCATCCTAAATTCTGACAACTACAAGGATTAGATTCAGATCATTGAATATTTTTACTCAACTTTGATCTTGACAAATAAGTTTTACTGAAATTTCTATAGAACTTTATTGCACACCTATGTATTTTTATTCAATAATCAAAAACATTGATGATAACATTATTGTTGCAGTGTATTTCACCGACGTTTGTTCTAAACTCGCCAAAGGATGAGAATATTTATGTGGAGAAAGAGAGTTGGCAAAAAACGGTGCTTCTCTCACCGTTGTCCACCTCGCCAATCGATTACGCTATAGGAACATGCCCCTACGATACAGTAACTAGTGCACTAAACAATAATTCATTATTGAGATCGGCACTCGAACAAAGTCCATGTCGAAGCCTTACATTCACAGCACTTTGAATGTTATGCTAACCTTGAGGATCAGATGCAATCGTTGCAATTGTTTCATTTCAATGCTATATATATATATATATATATATATATATTAAATATGTGATGATCATTATATCATACAAACTAAGAGAATGGATGAGCAAGAAAAAAATTTTTTTTTTAAATCTTTTATCATTTAGGCGATCAAAATGGTCATGTAAAATTCTCATTGTTCCGGAAATGAAAAATACGGAGAGGCAATCGGTTTGTTCATATCGGTAGGCCAATGCGATTAAAGCTTGCACCTTTTAAATTGTCGTATTTTGCTTCATTGATTCTATCAGCTTATGACCACAACTAAGTCATTAGTTGGATGCATTATTGTGTGTCCACTTTATTATCCGGTTATATTATTATCGTATCGTTATCTATCTTGAGGCAAAGCTTTTTATATCATACGCAAATGTTTTGCACTCATCTTTGCTGCCAGATTTGTTGTGCAATTTATAGCTCATTATGGAGATCGTTTAATTGTCTCAATTCTTTGGGATTATTTACGCACCTGATAGGTATTCGCTTTCGGATTATTAATCCTCAATATTTTGCGATTATATTTTGCACATTCTGCAATGTTACGCTATGAAAAATAAAATTCGAATCCCTTTACGAAGAATTCAAATGATTGATGTATGCTGCATACTGCTGTGATAATATTTTCGATTTATGATCGCAATATTATTTCAGCTGTGCTGTATAGTTATATTCATACAAAGAAATTTCTTGTTCATGTAATATTTCTTTGAAGCTTTATTTATTATGTTTTTTTTTTCGTTTATCGTTCTTTTCTTTTCTTATTCCTTTTATAGTTCGAATAGTGGAGAATTTTGAATTAACATCGTCATAGGTTGTTTTTTTCTTTTCACATCATTGGTACCATCAAAAGTTCTCCTGCATCAAGGTGTTAAATTCAGCCTAGACACGTGATAAGTATAGAAATTTAAATGAGTTAGGGGTAGGGGGAGTCATAGGGAAGACAAGACTTGAAGAGAGAGTAATACGACTTAAAATTTGGGATGAAACTTCAAACTGCTTAAGCCATTACAATAGAACTTTTAAGGACGATAGAAGAGATCAGTTTTTTTTTATTCGATATATGTATATTTTATTTTGTTATATCATTACTGAAATTCATTAAGCTATGTCATTGTCGTGCAATTGTAGTGAACGTTTTATCGAGCTGATCATGTCGGACAAGTTGAAGCCGCATTCGTTTCTTTCAACCAAGAACGTAGTTCACACTTAGTGTTCTCATTTTGTTTAATTTCTTTTAATTAGTGACCGTGTTGTATATAATTTTTTTTCTTTTTTGATGCTTCACTTATATGGATACGTTTCTTTCGATGAAATTTTTTTTGCCTTAAAGTTGATTTTACTATACAATATGAAAATTACCAATCATGATACATGGCTTATCGACAAATGATCGTCATTGAATTGACTCCTTTAGAATAGAGCACTGAAATTGTGCGTTAGTTAGCGGCCTTATCGTAGTCTGAGAACATAGTAGTGATCTCTTCGTGCAATTTCCATGCATATGATGATTTCTGCACAGATTGAAGGATCGAAATTTTTTCATTGCATATTACTTACGAAATGTTGTAGGGTCCAATTGGTTGTCTCGCATCAATTTTTTAGAGAGCCTAATTTGTCATTGATAATCGATTGCGTGGAGTGATCGAAGACGGTCTAAGTTATGATTGAAATTCGTTGCGTGCCACATATCCTAAACTTTGATCGCTATGGTTAGCCTCAAGGGCTTTTTCGATTTTGAGCCGGAACTCATTTGGTGGCGAGTATATCTTTTCATTGTTTTAACATCGGAAGGCATTGTTATGCAAGCAATCTGGGTTGGGCTCGGGGTTGCAGCCTAGGCCAGGCGTTAGTTTAGGCAACATTCAAGGAGCGCAGGTCAGCAACCGTGGGGCTTCTTGCTCATGCGGATTTTTTTCTGCAACCTGTTTTTTTTTTTAATGACTGAAGCAACAATCAATGGCTCTTAAGCATATGAGAAACCAACAGAACTTCCACTGCAATAGTAACCGAGGGAAAATAAAGTTGTTGGATGGATCTCAGTTCGTTGGAATATCACTGAATATTGCATTGAAGCATATTGGAATCGATGTAGTATTAATGGCATTCAACGTTACCTATCAGCACATACTACAGATGAATAGAGCGTAGAAGAAGATAAAAGTTGTGAAAGTTTTATCTTTTTTATATTGTCGAAAAGATATCCTCATTGCTGATACCATCTTCATTGGTGAGCGTACCCGAGAGTATTGCAGTTAGCCGATGAAATGATCGGGCCTAGCAACTGTGTGAAGAGTATAAGTGGGATAGATAAGGGAAATGCTAAATGGGATAGATGAACACCCTTTGAACTTAATCATACGAGGATAACCAATCGGTTGCGCTAATATTCTGAAGGCAATGAAGTAATACATATTAATGTACCTCAAGTTACCCACCGGCCTCTAAGAATGCTTGAAGAAAAAACATTATAGACTGCTTTTAATTTGTACCTTCTTCTACTTGACTTGAATAAGCGAATTTAGGTTTCTATAATCAGAAACAAAACGATCAATCAGGACAACGTAGGGTTTAGGTGATCATCGTTATCCGCTCAATTTTCAGGTCACGTCGAGCTCGGGAGGTTCAAGATTTGGGATCTGAGCTATCGTCATCTATCTAATTCTATCATCACGATCTTCTTGAACCTAAATTAATTAGATGGATCGACGAGCATATAATATGCACAGACGGGAAATCATCGCAATTACTCATTCTACAAAGGGTAGGAGAAATTTTTTCATTACGAAAACGATGTCTATGAAACAAAATGCTATATCGTAATTGGAAAGATGCAAAGCATGGAACTATCCGCAAATCTTTGAATAGTTCACTGTCGCTTACTTGGTATTTTTTTGACGGTTGAAATTTTTATCTACTCATAGTTTTTGATACTTGAATTATGCGAAGAAAGTTAGACAAATTTTTCCCATTCTTGATGCTTTTTCGTTGAGCACAGTTTTTTACTTATTTTCTTCTCTGTTTTATTTTGGTGAGCATAAGTTTATATGACATATTTTTCAATGGGTAAAACTAAATGATATTTGCGATCATTCATGGATGATATGGAGGTGGTGCAATGTCATAACGAAATTTTTCGTTTTCTTCCAATGGTGGCGGAGTGGCGATATGTTGTTCAAAAGGAGAGCGTTGCGGGATGCTTGACGATGAGTCATTCAAAGTTGTAGGAGCATTCATGTGCATCGAAGAGTTCGTGTTGACGGAACCGTTTGCTCCCGGATATATAACGAAATGTGGTTGCGTAACACCGATTGATGTTGTATTTGATGGTGGTACAGTTGGAATGGCATCGCAGATAGTCGTCGAATAGGTGACTGTTTGAAGCGCACTCCTAAATATTTCTGAACGTTGAAATAAAACCTTTCGAACTTAGCTACGCATTAATCAAATAACAAAAAAAAACAGAGTAGAAGTAAATGAAGATAAAATGAAGAAGGAAAGCTGAAATATAGAAAAACAAACAAAAACTATCGACTTCGTTGATCGTATATAAATCTCAAAAATACTTTATGTTTACTATACTTTGTGTTAATAACGTTAAATCAGATAGTGTTTATGGCACGTTTGAAGCATTATCCCATCGTAACTAAGCATAACAAATCTGAATAAACATTTCTCATGCGATCAGAAAATACTATTTTGATGAAGCAAATTACGATTAACTAAAGAAAAGTATCTAAATTGGGCTTTTCTACTAATTTATTAGCTTATACGATCAATCTAAGCTTGATGCATTTCCTATAATGATAATCATTTCGACTACTAATTTAATGATAATTGACTAATGATAATTTATACTGATAATATGATAATCCACTTCCACTTTAATAATCATTTCCTATAATGATCAAATCAATTTCCTATAATTTCCTATAACGAGAAAAACATCAACAACATCGACATATTTTTATCATATTTTCTTGCATAATAATTATTGAACATACCGTTGAACTTTTTCTCTCATTATGGCTATATAGCGCGTAATTGACTGAATGGAGAATATAATGAGACCACTGAATATCGAAAATAATATAGCTACTATAACGCATACCCAACGAGTATCTGAAACATATTCCATACTAATTGTAACATATGAAACACTTCACTCATTGAATATTTTCTATTCAAACTTTAAATCATCTCAAAAAAATAAAGTATTTGTAATACGACATTAATTATTTTTATTGTTAGCATAAATATATTTGTTTATATATTGAATGAAATAATCAAATCAATCGCGTTTCATAACGGGAAAAACATCAATAACATCGATATGTTTGATCATATTTTCTTGCATAATAATTCACTCATAACTAAACTATCGTTTACATATAGATGCTTTGAAAATTGCACAATGAAAGCGCTTACATATGAAAACAACAATAATAGTCAAATCATTCTTTCAGTAAAAAGAATTGAAAATTATAATTCGAATATACTATTCCTAATAGTAGTTGAATTATTGAATATTCAACATAGAAAAGGTGCAAGCTTGATGAGTCGTACCATTTGTTGAGGGAATATCGTTAATTAAATTCTATCTATATAAATATTTCAAGCAAAGTTATACTCATAATGTTTTAACGTTTTCTGAGCAAATGTACAGAATTTTTATTATTAAATCAATAGATGACTATTCGATTTTCGATGAAAGCTTTTTTGAACATTTATGCGTTAATAATCTTGCTAATATATTCAAAAAATTATAGCTTCATTCTTTTCAGTGATATTTTTTGGGCTGCTTGAAGTAGTTGGCAAACGAACGGTGCTGAACTATCATCTTGCCTCTAGCAAAGAATTTGCATCAATGCATATCATCGAGTTGAGAGTATCTTGGCCGGACCTCACAATTTCATTCGGCGCATTCAATAGTCGAAGGAACAAAAGCTTTTAAAATAATAGTATTTCGATAACAAAGAGAGAAACTAAAGGTAAATTCAAGTAATTGTATGAAGCCTAAGTAGATCATTCTAAGAGTTTTTTTTCAAAAATTGAAGAATAAAGTCTGTATTCTATTTATAACATAGATGGATTGTTTAAAGCACCTAAATCTTTCTACGGTTATCATGATTTCACTAAACAATGCAGTGAGAGAGGAGGGAACGGACACAGAATGAGGAAGTTCCTTTTTTCTGTTGTAGCGAAAGATGATTCCTTTTCCTGCCGCCCTTTTTCATGTACCCGCCAATTGAAGAAACACCTAAACAGCGTTTGGGAAAGGTAGAACCCGCAGCTTGACAGTTGATTTTCCCCTAAGATATGAGCCCCAAATTCTCTGATCAATCAATAAATTACCACAATCATCATCGTCATCGCAGAATAGCGTTCTCTTCGGTGGATCGACGATGGAATAGAAGGACCAGACTGCTCCAGCGACAAGAGATATTACAAGGAGAAACTGAAAGAGGATCGCATTTCATATGCAATGCACTCATCGCTTACATTAGTGACAACGTTTCCTTTGGAGAGGCAAAGGAGCAATTTCCTTTAATAAGCACCTTTCATTTGCGATAAGCAAAAGAATTTTTCAGTCGCTGTAGATTATTAGTACCACACTCTTTGAATATTAAATACAGTTTCCTCAACACATAGGAACTGAGTTCAATTCATCCCAGAATTTCTCAACGAGGTAAGAGTTACTTTTCATGACGCAATAGTACTTAATTTCAACAGTGTAACTAACAGTTAAATACCGATATAAGACTTCATCTAATTTGAATTATTTGCGGTCGCATCGAACACAATGCAAGACTGCTTTCGTTAAAGAATGCTAAAATTGCCAAAATTTGCATATAAATTAGATCGTCAAAGTTTGCATATAAAGTAGTAAAGTTAATATGCAGCTGTATTTCATCATTTAATTGCTGAAAATTGTTAGAAAAATTTATTGTCGTTACCAAAGTCTTATTTTTATTTGTTATAATAAATAATAGCTCTATGTAATATAAAATTTATTAGAAAGCATTTGAACTTACATTATGCACAAGCATAGGCATCATAAGTAAAATCTTCGATATACTCCAACCCACAAAAAATAGCACAGCAAAAATAATTGTGATGGCAAGTGGTGCAATCGCTAAATGATATCCATCGACAATCATAATCGTTGGAACAATTATTGCAATACATAACGATAATATACCACACAACAATGCTAATACCTGTAAACTATTCGATTTGAATATTTTATGAGTATTCAGAGGCTCAATTCAATTTCCCATTAAGAGGAGTAAGAAATTATTCCACTTTAAATGTTCTTACGGATCAAATCGATCGATGTGTAGCAAAAAGCAATAAGCATTCATGAAAGCCATGAAGCAATTAATAGCATTGCAATTTTTTATATGACAATTGATCGGTAGAACCACATACAAACATAAAACATAAACATATATAGTGGTGCACTGATTTAGCGTGTGCACGAATAATGGCATCATAACGACGAAATAGTAGCTTATATTGGCAACAGATCAAAAATCATACCGTTTATGAGCTTCAATGAGAACTAACAATGATGCTAAGCGATGCTAAGTGTAGAAATAATAAAAATGTTTTGAAGAAATTCTCCAAATATAAGATGTTACAGTTTTTGAACATCTCATTTAGTTTATTTTATCACTAAAATCTAACGTTATTGAGTGAAACTACAATTGAATATATTCAATATAAATTTAGAATCGAGAAGACTTACGTTTGGTCGAATATAGCAACAACAACAACGAGTGCTTTCAACATTTAGTTGAGAGTGTGTTCGTGAGAAACGTTGAAAAATGGGCATTTTTATTAAGGGTATATATGATGTTTAATGGAAACGTTGTGTGATTCGATCAGTCACGAATACTTTTGAACTCCAGATTTTGTAGATCTGCAAAATTCGCTCTATTTGATTCGTCAAATTTTTAAATAATGTTAACGCGATGGATGGGTTGACATTATATATCAGGTAGATTATAATTAACGAGAAGGTTAGGCCACGGAAATTTCCAAAATTCAAATTCGGCTCCTGTCAAAATATCCTGAAAAAAAAAGTTTTTCTCTTTCTCTCCTTTCTCCAAAAAGATTCCTCTCTCTTTGCCAAGTTCCACTTATACTTGCACTATACCAACGATAAGCGTAGAACTTATAGACAAGTATGCGAAATAATTACTGTTGGAAATATAGAAATTCTATCAAAATGCATTAGAGAACAAATAATAAGCAAGATGAAATTAACTCAATGATTGGAAGGCTGGAGTGAAAGGGCGTCTATCTGTGGCGCTGTTAAACGTTGAATAGCTTTTACGTTGGTCTCTTATCAGGTGGGTTTTATAATGTTTTGATTACGTCGTTGTAGGCTTATTCACTTTACGCGTTGCCACCTGAAAGCTATTCCTATGCAACTAAAAGCAATAGCTAACTTAGTATTAACACCATAATATGTGATGATCTATAAAAGATATAGATTAATTATATTAAAACGAAGAGAGATGCTATTTGTCGGTGTAAATACTTACAATTTTTGCTGTGAAAATCTCCTGGATATATATATATATATATATATATATATATATATATATATATATATATAAGCTTTACATTTGGGGTCGCAATTCAATCTAGTCTGATATTAGAAACCCAAACTTTTAACTAAAAGAAACAACACGAATCAAAAAAATCACAGAAAATAGACTGAAATAAAACCTGAAAAACAAAAAAAAACGGCCAACTAACAGTACTGTAAACCTCGTGAGCCGAAAGTGATATCAGCGGCCAGTCTCCGTAAATTTTGAATATTAGCGTTCTCAATGCGTGTTTTCATCAGCGAAAATCCTATCAGCATGGTTGCAAACGAACATCTGCCACCGAACGAATATTAAGCACTAAATACTTGATACGATGCACGATTAAACGGGAGGGGGTCCTGAGAATGGGAATTGCGCAGTATCTAGCTTTATCCTTTTACCATCTTTAAGAGATAAAAGATTTTACCGTCGTTGGTTCTGTTGTCGTATTTGTTTCGTTGGAATAGAAATATTTCTTTCTCAGACTTTGCTATCGTCAACTTTCTCGATTTTAAAGAAATGAAAGAAAATGCTATAAGAGATGACATAGAACGTACCTCTACAATCCCGCTGCTCACATTAACTGTTAATGTAAAATAAGAGCGTAATTTATAAACTGCATTTTATGAATTTAATTCTAGTGGTTTCCCAATTAAAATCATTGCTTAGAGAGACAAGCATTTAGATGCTATTCATGTGCTGATATGTGTATCGACGTCATTGATGTGCTCAACCAAAATGTTCGATGATCTCATAAACGTACAGTAAAATGCCTTCGTCAAAATATGACTGCTAACATAACTGCTTACGAAGGCCTCCGCGGGGGGGAATTGAAGAGGGGAGCCCCTCTAACCTTAATATTAGTACTGAAATAAAATATATATAGTTAATAGTTTCGTATCGCCACTTCTTCCTGCGATTAACATAGGTTCTATTTGCCTCTTCTTCCTGGATTCTTTTATTTTCATTCGTTTTTTACATTATTCTTCAACTATATGTATATATATATATATATATATTTATTTATTTATTTATTTATTTATTTATTTATTTAAATCAATTCTCTAGGGTTTTTTTCAGTTTAAAAATTAAATTTTGTGATTTTTCTATAGAAATGTACTGTATTGGAGATTTCGGAATTTTTTTCTCGGCAATGGTTAGGCCTAAGCAGTAACGGTTTGCTCCTTCCAATACAACTTTAAAAGTTCTATCAAACGACATATAGCTTATTACATTTCGAGAGAAAAGTTGAAAACCCAATCGACCGGCCAGAATTTCTGAAATCTCGATTTTTTCAATTTTGGGAGTTCTCGTTCTCGGCCGGTATTTCATATGGGCAAAAAAGGTCTTTTGCTTTGTGGTCTAATCAGCGAGACCTCTCGAACGGTTCATGAACTATTGCCCGAGGACGAACACGAGCCGAGAAAAAAATTCCCAAAAATCGCATTTTTTCATTCGTAAGGGGGTAGTACAGGGAAAATTTGAAGAAATATTTTTTGTCTCCGATCTCGATGATTTTGGTATCAAACGATAGATCTCGATGAGGTAATCACGGATATGTGCGCTGTTTGCTGCCTTTTTCCTTCTTTTTGAGTTTGAACCAAATAGGAGAACGAAAGTTGGAACTTGATTGGTTGCATAAAGGTCACACGACAGCATGGGAGTAATAGAGAGAGCGGTTAGAGGAGGGGGCACATTTGAATCCACCTATATTTCAACATCGTCAACTATCAGGCAATGAGGCATCACAAATTTTTATGATTACTGTATGAAATGGCAGTAGAATGACCGAATATTAAATTAGGTCATTTAAAATTCTCAGTGATGGCAAGCAATGAAACCCCAACGAAGTGAATACGCCTCTAGAGTATTTTTGAGAGGCAAGGTCGGCAAGGCAAGCTAGTTTATTTGATTCCTCTCTGCCCCGCTTCGTACCAGCGAAGGCTTATAGAAAGTTGTGATGAAGGAATGTGTTCTGAGGACAGAGGTTACGAAAATTACGTTTGCTTTCTGCTTTCTATCAAACACTTCTCCATGCAGTTCAAAGCGAAGTTTTTCAATCCACTCTAAAGTGTATATGCAAAGCAAAAAGAACAGTTTATTGAATGAACAATTTCCCGTTCGAAAATAAATCGTTCGTTGATGGAGATGTTCAGCATCGGCTGCACGTTCTGGCGCAGTTCTGAGTTAATAGTTGGAAATAAAGGCTGTTGTTGCACAAATGAGCCAATTGTGCACAATTCGCAGCAGCATCAACGCAGTTTGCTGCAATTATCGTCTGTTATCCAGTTTTCCGGAATGAGACACTTCAGAATTACAAAATATTGTTCTTACGATTGGTGCTGCCGCCACCACTGCCACCACCACCACCGCAATAACCACACGTCTGCGCACATTTTTCTCTCAACAGCTGCTGGTATAGGCTATTCGCGCATAAGCTTTGAAGCTGTGCACAATTCGATGCAGCATCCTGACATCCACCTGGAAGTTTTGCAAGCGATTTGCATGAATAATGTACAAAAAATTCGTCATGTGAGATGAAGTTTTGGAAAGGCCCATTAAATTATAACGGAATAAAAGTGCTGAATTAATGAATGATGAGACCTCAAAGTTTTTTTTTCTTTCTTTTTTTTCTTGTAGAGCGCGGAATGTGCTGTGCTCAAATGAATAAGATACCTGAATTGTGATGGTAACTAAGCCATGCCCAAAACAAGGAAGCAAGTGTTTCATCACTTCGGTATAGATCTTAACCTTAGAAGATTCGATGACCACTGGTTAGCAAGAGAATTTTTGGCAATATCGCGAGGGCTTTTAAGTGTATCTGTCCACTTCCTATATGTAAAGAGAGGATTTGTTTAGAACAGCGAAAAGTAACCAAACGCAATATGTCAAGATTGCATTGGAGGAAGAAACAATATTATTCTTACCGCCATTACCACTACCGCCGCAATAACCACACGTCCGCGCACATTTTTCTCTCAATAGTTGCTGGTAGAGACTATTCGTGCATAAGCTTTGAAGCTGTGCACAATTCGATGCAACTTCTTGACATCCACCTGAAAGATTTGCATTTCATGAGCATACAATATGTAGATCTTTCAT
This sequence comes from Baylisascaris schroederi, assembly GCA_006503575.1. Classification (NCBI taxonomy): domain Eukaryota; kingdom Metazoa; phylum Nematoda; class Chromadorea; order Rhabditida; family Ascarididae; genus Baylisascaris; species Baylisascaris schroederi. The sequence continues at coordinate 151,692 of QEWY01004169.1, read as the reverse complement.
TACATGAAAGTACCTCCATGTGGAAAACGTTCATCTCTCTCATCGACGAAAGCGAAAAATTTTGTCTCTTAACAGCGAGCGGATATTTGGTATTGAAAAGTTGAAGTCTTTCGTATGCGCAATGCGGATTGTGTGTCCAGCGAATTTTTGCCTATGCGGATGTGCTGATATACCAGCAATTAAACCATGCTTGAATACATTAAAAGTTATCACATCATTCAGTATATATGCTGACCTTTTGAAAATTCTATCAGCAATGGCTAGGAAAATTTTTGCGAAATGAAACTTTCCGCAATACTCCTCTAAATTTTGGGGAAATTCCTCCATTTCAGTCGGGATACAAATCGTTCGCTCTATATGAATGTTTTTTTACAACAAGTTGGAAGTATACTTTGTGTAGTGGTGGCCATAGTCGAGTTCGAAGATGTGGATGAGTTCGATGCCGTGGCATTCGCTGCTGCCAGAGTTGTAGGTGAAACTGTGGTTGCGGCACTCGTAGCGTTGGAAGATGCGGTTACGTTTGTACCGTTGTTTACTTAAAACACGTTTCAATGAATCATTTAAACCGACCAAATAGATGCAAATTCACTTACTTTTTCACTAGACATCTACTGCCTTTTTCAACCTTCCACAATTATGAGTAATATCGTTACAAATTTCCATTATTAGTTCGGTGACTACTGCCTTAAAAAAAGAAGGAATACGAAGAAATGGGAATGGTTGGAGATACGGTGAGCAAGGGGGAGGGGGACATTAGACATCAAAACAATTCAACGCTATCGCAGAAATCACATATGTGATGAGGTGTGCATATTTAGCCATAACTTACCGATTTGAGCATATCCCTCCGCAACCAGAAGGGCAATGCAGACAAGTACAATGCAACGAAACATTTTGAGGTTTTTGACACCATCCAATGTTAGCTGCTCTTTTTATACTTGATTTTGAACACCTAATGCAGGTGAGTAAACAAGAATGAACTGTGCTCATCTTCTTATTCTCTCTTTTTTGAATAATTCCAGCGATTTTTTTTTTTGGAGATACTCTAGAGCAAACATTGGAGAAACAATGCTGAGCTGTAGAGAATTGATGAACTGCGGGAATAAAGTGCAAATGGCACGGCTAAACGATATTCCTCCTTTTTGGCAATTAAATATCATACAGGATTGGTTCGTGGCAGTACGCAAGTCCTCCTATATAATTTTAGAGAATCCAACATCCATGATCTATCGAATGAATATGGAAAAAACGCAGTGATTATAATGGTAGAATGATCGGATCTTAGAGCATGATAGATGTGAAAAACGAATGTAGAAGAAATGTTCATCTCTGTAAAAAAAGATTATATATATATATATATATATATATATAAAACTGTGTCCGCAATTCTGCATAATTTTGTTGTGTTTTTTTAATGTTAAGGGCCAGATATGAACTACTTCATTTGAGTTTGATATTCAAACTGATTTCTTCAGTCGTTTATTCCATAAAATTGCCCGTTGTTAAAAGAGGAGCTGAATAGTGAAATATGAAAACTATGGAATCAATCGCATCAATAGATCACTCTTCCTATACAATAGATGGTTGATATAATCGACGATATTTATTTGCATAAAAAATTTCTTCATTTGATAATCATTAACCCCAATTAAGAAACAATTATTGATAATCAAAGAATCTTCTCAAGACTCTGCTTTAAAAAAAAAATTTACCCTTATAATGTTATTATTCTCGTTGCCATATTGAACTTAATCTTTCTCGTTGTATGGTTCATTTTATTGTTGCGGTGCAAACAATAGAATCAATTTTCTCAACGCCAATTCAACATCACTAAATTCATCTGTGGAATTTTTCAAATGTCTTCATTAGGTGATTATGGGAAAAAGATTAAACAAAATGTTTTTTTATGAAAGAGGAGAATATTCGTGAACAGAACATCATTCACACCACTTTTTATTTTATTAAGATATCTGTTGTAGTGCTATAGACATTCAATAATTATGTTTATTAACCGCATAGAATCCATAATAGAAGCGCGATGACCGATTAAATGCGAGAAGATTTGTGATCGCTCATAATTTTCTTCATAAATAAAGAGCAGCTGCTCAAATAAAAAACATTCGAGTTGTGGAATATATCACATCATCAAACTGAAGTCATTTCGGTTATTCGTAATCAGGAAATGCTCGGATTCATCATCAAACGGTGCGTAAAACGCAGCATTTCATACTGTAGCACTATTGATATTTTCCACTTACAGTGCGCACAGTGAGGCATTTCCTAAATTATTCGTAGTGAAAATGAAATAAATAACAGCTTCATAACAGAGTCAATATGAAGCAAATAAAACCACCATTCCAGTCTGATGTTAAATGAATACGCATCGATGCGGTATTGCGTTTACAACTTGTTGAACTCGATGGTCGATCTCTTCAGTATTTCTTTCTTTCAACGTCCTGGGAATATTGTCCTTATCCACCTATGAGGAATACTGCAAAAAATTATGAGCTCGGCTGCCTCAAAACATTTATCAAAAATTTTGTTAAACAGAAAAGTATGAGGCAGTTGAAGAAAGAAATTAATACTAATCGCATTTCTGTGCCTTCTTTAGCAGTTTCTAAGGTTACTTCTATGTTACCTGTCCCACTGCAGATTGTGTCTCTACTATGTGCACGTGTTTATTTACCACGTTTTTGACTCTCTGTGGTTTGCTGCGTTCGATGCCAAAGAATATCTATATTGAAGTGAAGGTTCAATTACCCAAGACTGAGGATGGATGTGAACGTTCACTCGCGTATAATCACACGGCTCAATGTGAGAGGGGGCAAATCAATGGCCAGAAGTCGAATCGAACTACAAGAAATGGATGGTCATCTCGATGGAAACGGCAATGAAACGGAGTGAATTGGCCGCGAACAGTGGTAGGGTTAAGGGGACTGATGATGAATGAGTAGTCAGTTTCACTGAGGTAATTTGGGTTTTCCATTATCAGGTTGTTGGCGGATTGCAGCGGCATTGCATCAAAGCAGCTAAAGAGAATAATAAATCTCTAGAAACTCGACAACCCTCCTTTTTCATGCAACCAGTCATCAGCACATTCCCCCTAAGTGACAAAAACAATTTAGGGCGGGTTCACTCATGTGAGAAAGTAATGGATACTTGAGCTGTACCAGTATGCTTCGATCAAGGAATGCAATCTAGCGCGACCCTTAAAAATAAGAACGAAGCTGTGATGGGAAGAAATATCAAGATGTGCCTGATGATAATTGTTATCCTTTATCGCTATCCTTTTCAGATCCTAAAGCTTCCTCGATTCCTTCCCTGTGGAAGAATGCTCAAGTTTTCTCGTTGCTCAAGAAGCTGCTATCAAATGAAATTTCCAATTATAGACCCAATTCCTTAACATCGACAACGTTCGCTTTGCAATCAACTTCTTCGAATGAACATAAATCAATTTGATTTCTTGAAGAGAAAGTCAACAATTTCTGAATTGTTGAGCTGTTGTAATGACTAGATTTTGGCGTTGAATGATCGAACTCAAGCTGTTGTTATATATCTTTCCACTCTCTCCATCAAACACTTCTCCATGCAGTTCAAAGCGAAGTTTTTCAATCCACTCTAAAGTGCATATGCAAAGCAAAAAGAACAGTTTATTGAATGAACAATTTCCTGTTCGAAAATAAATCGTTCGTTGATGGAGATGTTCAACATCGACTGCACGTTCTGGCGCATTTCTGAGTTAATAGTTGGAAATAAAGATTGTTGTTGCATAAATAAGCCAATTGTGCACAATTCGTAGCAACATCCACACAGTTTGCTGCAAATATCGTCTGTTATCCAGTACTGCTATTCCAGAAATATCGACATAGAGAATACCATTTGAAGTTTTCGAGATCAATTCTACACAATTCCCTCCGTTCGCAATTCATAATATGCTATATTGAACTTCTTCAACCTTCCCCCAACCTTGGCTCTAGGAATCCTTTTGGTGAAAAGGCAAGAAAAGATGAGTGATGCCGAATAATCTTGAAAAGTCATATTTTATTTAACCTAGAAGTAAGCGACAAATCTGTAACTTTCAGCAGTCATTATCTGTTCAATCTACTTAAAAATTTCTTAGGAGAAATAGCACTTCCGGAATGAGACACTTCAGAATTACAAAATATTGTTCTTACGATTGGTGCTGCCGCCACCACTGCCACCACCACCACCGCAATAACCACACGTCTGCGCACATTTTTCTCTCAACAGTTGCTGGTATAGACTATTCGTGCATAAACTTTGAAGCTGTGCACAATTCGTTGCAACATCCTGACATCCACCTGAAAGTTTTGCAAGCGATTTACATGAATAATGTACAGAAAATTCGTCATGTGAGTTGAAGTTTTGGAAAGGCCCATTAAATTATAGCGGGATAAAAGTACTCAATTAATGAATTATGAGGCTTCAAAATGCTTTTTCTTTTTATTTTTATTTTTTGTGGACTGCGGAATGTGCTGTAAGCAAGTGAATAAGGTAGTTGAATTGTGATGGTAATTAATCTATGCCTAAAATAAAGAAGCAAGTGTTTCATCACTTCGGTATAAATCCTAACATTAGAAGATTCGATGACCATCGGCTAGCGAGAGAGTTCTTTGCAGTAACGCACCAGCTTTTAGGTGAAGGTGCTCATTTCCCATGTGTAATGGGAGGATTTGTTGAGGACAGCGGGAAAGCGAACGAAAAAGACACTAATAACAAGACTGTGTTACGGTATTAAACAACATTATTCTTACCACCACTACCACTACCGCCACAGTAACCACACGTCTGCGCACAATTTTTAGTCATCAATTCCCTGTAGAGACTATTCGCGCATAAGCTTTGAAGCTGTGCACAATTCGTTGCAATATCCTGACATCCACCTGAAAGATTTGCATTTCATAAGCATACAATATGTAGATCTTTTTCTTAGATGAGAGTATCTCCATGTTTAAAACGTTCATATCTCTCATCGAAAGTGGAAAATTTTTCAGTAGTTTTGTCTCCTGAGCGCCTCTAGAAGTAATTCGTTAGTGATGTCGTAATTGATTCATGCAATGGCTTGCAATACAGTAATACTTAATACCGTCAGATTGATTTTGTTGCATCAAAGAAACTGTATTCTCTCATGCGATTTTCTAATATTGCATAAACAAATTAAATTTAGGAAAATGTCGCAAAAATACCACCTATTAGTGTATAAAAATTTAGCAGTGATCCTCTATCGAGCAACTTCTAAGAATAGTTTCAAAAAATGCAATAAAGCACATGAAATTTTGCGAAGATGCACTTTTGAACTATAACAGAGTGAAATTTGTTGAGGTGATATTCGACAGTGAAAACTTGAAGAGTTTCTTTCGCGTAATGCGGAATGCGTGCCCAGTGGATTTGTGCCTAACTTATGTTAGCACTCAAAGCATGCTTAATTGTATAAAAGATATGCCGTACCATTCAGCATCTATGCTTACTTTTGAAAATTCTATCGTCAATGTCTAGAAAAAATAGCTTTTTGCAATATTGTGCCAAATTATGGGAGAATTTGCCCATTTCCTATGGCGTCATTGGCTTCATATGGATGTTTTTTGCAATAAATTGGAAGCATACTTTGCTTAGTAGTGGTGATCGCGCTCGAAGTTGTGGATGAGCCTGAGGTTGAGACGCTCGTTACGGTCTGAGATGTGCTTGATTCCGACGATGAGGCATTCGTTGCGGTCAAAGTTGTAGTTGGAACTGTGGTTGAGACACTCGTACTGTTCGTAGATGTGGTTGCATTCGTGGTGTTATTGGCTTAAAGCGCGTTTTAGTGAATAGTTCAAACCGGCCAAATAAATGCAAGTTCATTTATTTTTTCACTAGAGATCTACTGCGTTTTTTAACGGTTCACAATTATAAGCAATGTTACCACAAACTTTCCATTAGTATTTCGTCGATTGCTACCTTATAATAAGAGGAATGCAAAAAATGGGGACGGTTGGAGGTATGGTGGGGGGAGGGGGGGATGTGGGAGGGGGCAATATCGAAAGAACTCAATGCCACCGCAGAATCACGTCTGTGAAGAGGTTTGCATATTTAGCATAACATACCGTTTTGAGCATATCCCTCCGAAACCAGAAGGGCAATGCAGACAAGTACAATGCAATGAAACATTTTAAGGTTTTTGACACAATTCAATATTAGCTGCTCTTTTTATACTTGATTTTGAACACCTAATGCAGTTGAATAAACACCAATGAATTGTGGTTACGCTTTAATTCTCTCTAATTTTTTTCTTTTTTCAATAACTTAAGCGAAATTATGTTGGAGATATCTCTAGAGCAAACATTGCAGTTACAATGCTGAGTTGCAATGAATCGATGATAGGAGACAAGGTGCAGCTGCCACGGCCATTCACTATTTCTCCCATTAAATACGACTGAGGATTGATTTGTGACAATAAGCAGGTCCTCCAATATAATTTTGGAGAACCCAACATCCATGATCCAACGAATGAATATGGAAAAAGCGCAGTGATTGCAGTAGCGGTACGAAAGATCTGACCTTAGAGCATGGTAGATAGAAAAAACGAATGCAGAAAAAAATGCCCATCTCTATGAACATATATATCATTCAAGTTCTAAACAAGGAAACGGTGTTCTTATTTCTATATCACTTTGTTTTGTTTTTCATGCACAAGTGCCAAACAGAAGAGCAAGATCCCAAACAGGAGAACAAAACGCGAAATTGGAAAATCTATGAAAGAGGCGAACATTCGTGAAGCGAATATAATTTGCACGTTTCTTTACACTACTAGGAAATCTGTTATAGTGTTGTTGAGGTTGAATAACTATGCTGATCAAGCATTAAGAATCCATACTAGAAGCGCGATGAAATTTATGATCGTTCATGATTTCCAGCGTAAATAAAGAACAGCTGCTCAAATAAGTTATATTCAAGGTGTGCAATTTATCGCGTCATCAAATTGGAGTCATTTCAGCTGAACAAAACGTTCATAATCGTGATGCAATTTTGTGTAAATGCAACATTTCATTTTGCAACGTTGCAATTCTATACTGTGAAATGCTTATAACCGCTATTATCATAAACGATCGCTTAATACCTTTAAATAGTTTTATACTACTATCTATAGTACGCCTAGAAAAGCGGTTAGCTATTGCTTGTAACGAGTGATACAGTAGACTATAAAAAAGATTAACATGCAATGGAGCATTGAAATGAAAGCAATGCTTTTAATTCATACCTTAAAACCTCCAAGAAGAGAACAAGATGATGTTTGTAATAAATTCATCTGAAGGCGCACCAATACCAAAGCTAACCAGTCGTGAACCATAGACTGAAATTAACATTTACATTTACGTTTTTCTTCAGGTATCTGCTAACGATGCAAAATAACAACCTCAGGCAGCTTGCAAGTCAACGAGCTGGAAACATTGGCAATGAAAGTGGGATGAAAAATTCCTGGAAATTCAATGGGAGAGAGAGGGAGAAAAGAACATGCTCACACATAAGTCAGATGTTCTTTCTAGCAGAAACTTTCAGGAAGGACTGAATTTAAACGGGCAATGGCTGCATCTTAACTTTTTGCATTAGGTGATATGGTTGGAAAAGCATCTCACATAATCAGCTAATTGCAAATTACTGAAGGAAACTTCACAGGTCGAATTGCGGCTGTGTTAGCTTCGTAGATTCTGAAAAAAGCTAGCTGCTATTGCTAGAAGGTTAGAACCTCTAATGGCGCAGAAGCCCTATTTTCTGCCTAATCAAAGCAAAGGGCTTCCGATCCACTAAGCACTCAAACTCTCATTAACTATACACTTCAGTATTTGATTAGGTAGAGAATTAGAAATCCGACTAGATCAAGCCCACTTACGGAAGTGGAGATGGTTGCCTCATCAAAGTAATAATGGGTAAAAGTAAGCTTATGACGGCTTACCATAAGCGGTTGGCAAACTGTTGAAAAATACTACGATGGGCACCGTGATGCGTATGATAAATACATAAATAGTTATGCAAAACGAGTAACGAGTTCTAACACTGCTAAAATGTTCTTTCAACGGACAAGTAAGCAATATATGCGAAATCTCTCCTATCGAAATAACACAACTTTCCCATAACCCGTTGCACTGCTACAATGTCGTATTGCCTACACGATAAGAGTCGTTATTGAGACTTGAAATTAAACCAGAAAAGCATGAAAACTATCGGAGAAATTCTTCAACGCACACATATTCGAACCTCTTCAACGCACATCAATGAATAGCAGCCTCGGTACGTCACTGAAGATATAGAAGTTCAAGGGTGATGATGCATTCTTCTAATTCACTTGGTCGACGCCTAGTTCATTCGATTCTTGAAACTATTCAATAGATAGACGCACAAATCATATTACAAGTTGTACTAAACATTTTATGAGGAAATAGTAAGTGACAATCAAAGAAATGTAGAAACTATTATTATGTGCAGTGATGCACAATAGAATAGTCAGATGAGTGCTTCTTAGAAATGCAAACACTAAGCCGCAATGATGAGTAATGAACTGCTGGAGCTGATCATATAGTCGACGAAAAGTGTTGTACAAAAAGTCGACGATGTTGATGGATGGTTTAGCCTCTCTATTTGTGCTTTTCTGCATTGTTCACTCGAAGACCGCATTCACTAGATCTATTTTAGACCCCTAAAATATATTTAAATATATAAATATAAATATAAATATAAATATAAATTATATATATATATATATATTGCATCATTCCGTATATATAAGTGTATGTGTAAATATATGCATATATACACAATGCAGTAGATCATTCACACTGAGGGCGCTATAATGCAACAAAGCATTCTTATATACAGAAATGCAATTTCTAGAAAGTATCAAACTTTTAAGTGAGGAACTTATAGACTATAAATTCAACGCTCATGAAAAGCAAATAATCACTTTTGTATTCGTTTTTCATTTCATTAATATCGAGCTGGGTCGCTTTCTACAGAATTATAATAATATATGTTCAATTGATGAAACAAATGAAGCTTAAATTTTTCAGTTACATTTTTTAAAATTCTTATTGGATATTAATAGCATCAGATGTGCAATTCAAATAAATCATATTCGTGTCATTCAATTTTCGCAGTAATTCCACTAAATAAATTTTTTTTGCTTCTTTTATGCTTCTCGCTGAATAATTTTTTTACTCCAATACTGCACACAACAACGATGTGTCATTCTTGTCGTACGAAATATGTAACTGGTTTGTTGCAACTGTATTGAAAATTGCACAATACAATCATGAAATTATTGTGGGACATTTGTTCAACTGAATAAAATTCCTTTCTGCGTCAAGTGGCGCTTGCAGTGGCAACTTCATATATGGCGAGAATAAGAAGTTTTGAACATCATCGATTGTGGACTTCCGGGTCACCTTTCGCCATGAATTTTTTTCAAAAATTTCCCCATTTTTTTCTGCAAAGATTGTCGTCCATGACATCAAGAAGGAGGAAAATCGATACGTTATGTTTGAAAAGTTCAAAAACGTCTGTGTAAGGTATCTGCACATGCAATATTTCATGCACTAGAGGTTCGCAAATAACCCCTCTAACAAGCGTTTTGATATTATAAGGAGTTCTCTGAAAATCAAATGCATAGAGGTTTTGAAATTCTTAAACTCTCTGCTCTGAGAGGAAATTTCAGATTCCTGAGGCCATCTACATGCCGATTTTGTGAAACGCTTCTTTGCACACTGATTATACTCACTAATTCCTTTATATGGCAAAATGCTTTCTTGTAAATAACTTTTGGCAGAAATGATCTTCAATTCATGTGTGCATTGACCACTATGATACTTAAAGTGAAATGTTATTCATACTTCAGGCCATATTTTTTGGATCAGAGCTGAAAGTGCTATCACATTTTTACTCAATGCGACGCGTTAAAAACGTGCCATACATAAATTGCTCATTCTTTGTTATTCAAATTGCACACGTCGTGCACCCTCTCCAATCTAATTCTGTTTGAATACTATTTCGAAAATTTAGCGAGAAAGTATTTCGAATTAAGAACAAATATACCTTTGAGATTCGACTTTTTTGAGGTTTTCCAGTTTTTTTTATTGTTTATATTGTTTTCCAAATGTCCCAAGATGAATGTATTATTTAGGCATTAAAAATGATATTCAAACCTAGAATATGCGAAATGAGGTTTTTAATATAAATTAATTTGTGTGAAATTTTGCACAAATATTTCGCACTATTCTTTTATTTTAACGAATAAATTTATTTGAAAGAGCGTTATGCGAAAAAAAATGCTGAAATGGAATAGCACAAAGAGTTTCCATGAAAAGTACTACCCGCTAAGAATAGTTTCAATCGTGCGTTAATGCCTCAATAAATACTACAGTATCTAAAAGACGTTAGCTTTACCACACTTTTGCTTCATATTATTCGTTGACTACTGTAGAAGCTTAATGGCATAAAACTGATTGAATTAAAATCTTCTCATTTTATTCATGAGATTTTTCCTCTTTCAATTATTATTCCAGTTTCTATGGTGCGCTGTGATAGTTGTGCATTACTGAAAAAAAAAAACCGTTTATGGTTCTTGCAGTGATGTTCACATTCGACAATTTTAAAATGACTCATATTCACGCGTGGATGCATCACAAAAATAAACTTAAAGGTTTTATTCGAGTCGAAATTGTATATATTATATTTGCTCATCAGAAGATGTTAATTTAGTGTTTCCTTTTATTTCAATGCTCTTCAATTGTATTCAACTTAAATTTCACTCTGAATGATGGGAAAATATTTTGAAATGTTACCTTCCACTGCTGGACTCCAAAGTAGAGGCTGTACATCTTCGAGGGAAGATTCACTTAAGATTATGGATTACTTGAAACAATTTCTAATTTCATTTATGAAGGCGGTATTCGTTGTCATATGCAGATGCATTGTTCCACTTATCCGATCACATATGCTATACTTAAGTATAGAATTCAAGCGATAACACTAGCATAATGAAAGCGGAAACTATGATTCATTTTTTGATTGAATCATATTTATTGATTGTTTTGATAGAGTAGCACTAGGCGATTCTTTAAAATATTCAAAAATTATTGTATTGAATTCGAAACATGGGCGTGATAAACCTAAATTCTCTCATTTCCTGTTTTGATCCCATCGAACACATTCGACGGGAAATACCTTTCGCTTAACGCATTGTATTATTGCCGTTGCTTTATAATGATGGAAACAATTGATTGTAGTAATCGATAAGTGTTCGTTTCATAAGTTCAAATTGTGAGGTTTGTTATAACAATGTTGTAAAAATATTTATAAGAGATTTTCTCGTTCATCGTTACCTCAACTGTTTAACTCAATATGAATTAATTGTAGTAAAATCGTTTCATAAAGTAGCATTACAAGGAGAGTTTTCAGCGGAAAAATTAAGAATCAATAATCTATTCGCCAATCGACAATCACGTGGAGTGTTGATTTCCGTTAATCCTCGACGATCGCTATACTAAACGTTCGTCCCATAAGGGATAGTTAATGCATCAGAAAGCAATTCTCATATACGGCACCCAATATCGTCAATAAAATCATATTTCTATCAAAATTTCGGGGGAATTCTCAATAATATTTCTTTAAATATCATGCTATTACATACAAATTCAATCCAGAGTATATTTAAATAAAAGAAGCACTTAAGCGCACAAGTTTACATATTGTCGAGAAAGTTTTTCATTGTCAATTTTTAGGCAGTTTTTTTTTTGCTAATTCTGAGAATTTCGATCTTTCTTTTTTTTTTTGCTAATTCTGAGAATTTCGATCTTTCTTTTTTAATGCTAATTTTTTCTTCACAAAAAAATTCTTTTTCTAATCACAGTAGCGTCATTTTTCATTCCCGTGCAGCTAATATTTGCATTTCTCCAAATGTTACATTCATTCAGCGTTGATTTTAGTGAAATACTGAAATTCTTTCATCTAAACAAATCGTTCACTAAGTAAAACCTCATTTTCAGTTATTTTTTTCACCGCTATTTATATTGAACTTCATCTTGCTCATAAAAGAAAAACTTTCGTCCACTTCTGTGCCATTTCACATCGTAATTATTCGCAATTTCTAAAATTGCAACGATATCGTTGCTGAATTCTTTCGAATTTCACGGTCACAAAAATTTGTTAGTGTTCATTTTTGCTTTCGGATTATTTCTTCATTAGAATATTATTGGTGGCAAAATTGATCTGAGTTTTTTTTTTTTTTTAAGTGAATCTGGACGCATATGTTTGCCTTATCCTTCAATAACGGTGCAGCGCCATCCATATATTCTCATCGCCTCATTACAACTGTTAGTGAGCCAGCAGAGAGTAATACAATTTAAGAAATGCAAATTAGCCAAAAAAAGTGACACAGAATATAGTAGATTTTAAGATACCGATATTATGTCAACTATATAAGTGTAAATCTTTTAATCGTTCTCTCAACAAACTCTGCAATTCTCATGGTAAATTCAAAGAGAATTATGGATGGAATAATCGATTTTTTTTAAATGAATCTTTTTCGTCTACTTCTATTAGCTTAAGCATTTGCATAACTTTTTTTTGCGTAAATAAATAGTTCAAAGTGGGCGTATTGAACGTACATCTTGGGGGAGTTGATTGGAGATACCGAATGCGTGTTGGTGCATTGAAATTTTATGGCGCCTCTCCAATGAGCATCAAGAAACATCGAAACATTTCAGGATAATATAACGAAGGTTGTATTATCCTGAAATGTTTCGATCTTTCTTACTTGCATACACTTAGCTCGATTAATCGTTATTCATAATTTACAAGTGATTTGCATATTTGCATATTCAATTCTCTTAATAATGCACATGCAATATGCATTTGTATATTGGTGCCTCTTCACTATAGTATATAGTTGATAATATTTTGCTCGCCTCTATAGCGAATATTTTGAACTGATAAATGCATCTAAGCTTAATCGAATGAGTGCAGCATCGATTGCAAATCAAAGTTCATGAAGAATGCTTAAATTCTTAGCATGTTTTGTGTCGAAACTACTTTTGGGTTTTTATTGACGGAATGTGTCGTTTCTCAGTGATAATATTTCTTATCGTATGCTACGACACTAAAATATTATCGTGGATTCATTGTTTATATTCATCTATTATTGCTTATTTTTGCACTTTTACTCAGCTTACTTTGAAGTAATATTATTGTCGCCGAAACCGTCTTATAGTTGGATTTATGCCATAAAGTATTCTTTGCTAATGCGAGCAGATTATCAGTCGAATGTTGATTTTGTTTTAGAATTCTCTCTATTATATCAGAGTTTATCCTCACAATTATTGCATTGCCAAAAGTTTAAAATAACTATTCAATTGGAGTCTTTCCATACATTAATCTAACAGAGTGAATATTTATCCTAGGGGGTGATTGATAATTTTCCAGTTCTTTAAATGCAACAGACAAGTCAAATTCCGTATGCTATACACTATAGCACTGCAAAACACTCCGTATTTACGGTTATTGAGTAAATATACACTACGGTGAAATGGCTGATACTTTCCTCTCCTTTGTTGAGATCCTGCTTACTTCCGTTCAAATAATAGGCATTTTCCGTGCAATTCTTCGATCTTTCATCAAAGACTCAGTGGATTATTTGACTATTGATGATTCATAAATATAAAATCCGATTCTAAATATCAAAAAACCAATCATATAGGATTTATAAAGGTATATTTCGAAGAAACAATTTCAAAGGCAAATATTCTAAATACACTAAGATTTAGATAGTTTTTCGTTTCATCACCTTTAGATATATTTCAATATGTACATGTGAATAAGTTTATTCATAACACATTCCATTACACAGTTTGTTGAAATAGACGAACATCTTTTGAAGCAAATTGTAATTTTATTGCATAGCTAAAAGCTTTGAACTGCTAATAACAGCTATTCGATAATGAAGTTAGTTTTCATAAAGCACTCTTACCTCAGATATGATCAACAAATATAGAGGATAACTGTGTGCATGGTTTAAATAAACTTTTTTTTGAGTTTTAATAAGGTTGCTATTTAAGCAAGAAGTAAAACTAATAATAATAAAAGAGATGGAAACTTGATCCCATATTCGTCGAGTTGTTAAGCACTGAAAAATGGCAATTAGAACAAGTATCATACAGCTGAGTTTCAACCATAAACTATTCCACATCACTGAGGTACGGTTTCAGGATATAAGGTGCAAAAGCTCTGCTGTTCTCTTATCGTTTTTTTTTTGTTTTTTTTTTGTTGAATTTTTCGGTTTTTTCGCTGCATTCCTCTTAGATAATATGTGCATGAATTACTTGTTTTGCGAATTTGCTGAACTGTTCTAGAGAAGGTGTCTTTTTATAACTATGTTTTATAACGGCAGCTACAATATTACAACGTTGAATAATTGTGACTGCATTTGATTTTCTAACTCTAAATTGTTATAGTCATCAAATTTCCAGAGAATTAGTACTTTTCGAAGTAAACATTTTTCGGCTCTTTGTTTATTCTCTTTCCCGTAAAAAAAAGTTTGCAACCATCGCTAAATGTTATTCTTTAGCATCTTCTCTTCAACATCTAACTCCCGCACTAACTAGATCCAAACGTCATGCATAAATTGATCTCTCTATTTGTATTATCTATAAAATGACCTCACGCTCGTTGCATATTGCCTCCGATCTTGTAAGTACAACGTTATTTTCTGCTTTCAAGCCCTAATGAGCAATAACTGTTTCACTAATCTCTATCAAATTGCGCGATAACAAACAGAGACGTACAATTACCTGCAGTATTATACTTTTTACCCTCGACAATTTGAAGTTGTTATAATAGATCATATTGCACGTGCAAAAAAGAGAACCAATGCATCACATCGATAACAGATGACGTCATTGACATGATTAACCATGTATATAGGTATTGTACACAGTAAAACTGGATCTCAACCAGCCTCAACTTTAGTGATCGCTCATTATTTGTGTCGATGAGTACGCTTTGTTTAGTGATAGTTTTCAGAATTCGAGAGAAAAATTTAGATCTTCTGAGAGCACCAAAGAAGGACACCTTCATGAAGAAAGTTGATGTTCTTTGCTCGTTTCATGCACCCGAGCTCGTTCTTTGAAGCTGTTCCTTGATCCTAGTCGCATTTCCTCTGGATGCTTCTGCACTTTGCAGTACTCTGCATCCTAGTACCACTTCTGCACTTTGAATAGCATTACATCTTCTCATCTTGCATTTTTCTCAAGTTTGAAAAAGGATTTCTCAAATTTTCCTAGTCATTTCTAACTTCATGAATATGATCAAGCATATTTCCATTTACAGGATTGTCGTATATTTTTGGAAACTCTGATCACTAAAGGCGATTTAAATAGACACAAACATCAAAAATCATATGAAAATCCCTTGCGATGAAAACGGATTTACAATTTTCAAAAATACGAAAAGGGGTGACGGCATATACGCAACGGTGAATCAGTAAATCGTCAACAAACAACAAACGATCAGTCGACAGCTTTATTTAATTACTCTCCATATGCAATATATATGCTTTTATAGCGAATCACACCACTGAAATAAAAAAAATTTTTTTATCTATATGCTAGTATCGTGTGTAAGCCTATTTAAGCAGTTTATTTCGATCCCTTAGAAAGACGCAATCCAGAAATTTTATTCTCTATCAGAAATAAAGGCACGGAGGTGTATTTTATATGTGCGCTGTACTATTAAATAATTTATATGTGTGCATAACGTCTCAATTCTATGTGGATGTGTACTTTTGAAGCTTTGGCCTTGTTGGATTGATTGATAGGAAGAGTATTCCTGAAAAATGGGAAGAGAAAATAAATCGCTTCAACCGGAAGTAGGCTTTTTACGCTTCTTTATAAACTTACTCTACAACGTTTATTATGGTGGTATCTTACCTGTGCGTATTTATGTATGTGTATTTCTTTTTGCCCGTTGGGCATCTCCAGATCGGGTATGGAGCAAAGCTGCAGCCATAAAACTTGTCGATTAAATGTGCATCGTATAATGATCTCCTATTATTCTTCACGTTCGTCGGCTAACTTCTAAAGATGCCACGGTTATGTGAAGATCGGAAAAAAAATGTGCAATTTTGCACCGGGTTTTCCATTTCACGCCTGATGGATTGTTAATAAACGAATCCTTTCATAGCAGATTTACGTGAGCTATCAACTTAATTAAAATATCAGAATGTTATTCGCCATTTTCATAATTTGCTTTGATGAAGGGAATTCGAAGCGTATATCATGATTGCTTATTTGATTTTGCCGTTGGATTTTTAATATCTTTCTTGTCTATCATTATTCTTAAATCGGCTCCAGCACAACGAACTACCAAAACTCACGATCACATTACCAAAGTTCGTGAACATTAAGCAACCGATTTTAAGTAGCTAAGAAGATCATCATGTTCTGTGTACGATCAAGTGTAACGCAATGTCTATTCAATAGCAGAATTTTCTCTTTTTTTTGTAGAAATACAATGCTTTTGAATGAATATTACGTTGGCAATTTCTTTGCATATTTACCGTTTTTGCAATTGTGGGTACTGTACACATTACCTCGTGAGGCAAGCTGATGTATTGATAAAGGAAAAATTTATTCATTGATCAAATTATACAAATATTGACTCGCAAACATACTACATATGTGTTTCTTCTATTGACGATTGATGGCTATTCCACTCTTCTGGATTCTAGTTGCTAAGAAATTCCAGAACAATTACGATAACCACGTGTAGGAAATTATATTCAATAAAGTGCAACTGATGATGAGTACTTGTAAATATATTTAAAACGATTGATATAATGAACATACATTTATCGTTGTTTACTCAGCTACAAGTATTCATTAGTATGTATAGTGACAGCTTCCTCAAATTATGAGTTGATGTGGTTCGATGATGAAGATCTGTAAATTAATGAATGAAACGAACTACTAATATACACAATAAAAAGGGATCCAAATAAACTGCAGGTGATACGACAGATAATACGCTAGAAGAATTTTGTCGTTCATAAACGCACGATCATAAGTTATAACAAAAATTAGAAGTATCCGATTGCAGCAAAAACTGCGTCAACACTCTTCATAATTGGTTGACCGCTTCGAAGCAGCCGTTCTCATGCACAAGTTTAGGGTATTGCGCAAAAATTTTTTCCATGGTCGAATGTTGAAGTTTTTCTTTTTTATTCAGTAACGAAGCACACTACTAGTAATTCTTAATCTCAGAATTTACTATTTTCACTGTTGCATAGTGTATGTGCTATGGAATCTAAACAGCGTGCGTAATCGAATATGGGTAACGATTACTATTTGCCTTGAGAGTTTCATCAAAAAGCCTCAATAATAGTTAACCTTTTCGAGGGCAATATTCTACAACGAGGGAAAGACGAGTAATAACGAAGAATATGTCGGGACTAACGATTACTTGATTATGAACTATCCGATTACATCAAACTATTTGTACTTGATCTGTGGTCGCTTAAACATGATCTGAACTTTGTTGCTTGATGATTGTTTGCTAACTGAAAGGGGTTCTACAATGTGCAATGTGCACGATCTCAAAGCAACAAATATTTATCTTCGCTGAAGAATTCTATTAAATACCACCCGGCTGGTATTTATAAAAGCGGATCGGAATGCCTATCTGGCATACATTGCATATAGTTATTACTAAGAACCTTCATAGATGTAGTATAAGTTTATATGAAACATTTATTTAGTTTCGTTTTATCTAGCTCCCATATTGATTGCTTCATTTAAGTACTAATTTATTTCTTCGTATCGTATTACTCTCCTATAATAAACTAAATGAAAACTTTCAATAAATAACTGGGGAATGACTCATGAAAATCTGATTATTCGATTACAAATATTGATAGTTCAGAATTGTTGAATTCATCAGAAGCAATTTTTAGTGCTCACCAATGGGCGCTAACTTTCTATTGCTAGTGGAAAAAAAATACGCAAAAAAAAGAGGAAATACTTTATCGACATGGTTAAGACTTATTCTTATAACTCGTTGAAGTGATTGTTGAAATAACTTAATAGCAGCTTCTCATAAACGAGGTGTGATTAAGCCTCTAGAGCAAACTGTAAACGTCATCCGTCTGTGGTTATGAATAGCATTAGAAGTTGATTTTATTGTCATTGAAGGATTGATTATTCATTATGATGCACTGTAAATATACGAAACAAAATTATAAACTTGACGAGCCGTTGTATAAACATCTTTTATCTTCTATGAGTGAATAAATCGGTTTCAGGTCGTTGTATTGAATCGGCGGCCTTTTCGTAAAACTATCATACATATTGCCTCATCCGCAATTCGACAGTCAAGAGCATAGTCGCAATGGTGCAAGTTGCTGTGGTATGTTAATGTCTGCTTGATTTCTTTTGAATTCAAAATATTTTGCAGCATATTCTCGAATATTTTTGATGATGTTTAAATTTTGTTAATAATTACATTCTAGTTCCAATTTCAGCAAAAAAAAAGTAGTTCGCTATTAATCTAAGCAATGCGATTCGCAATAAACATCTTGATATTTATCAAGCAAATCGATACTTCAGTTTCAGTTATTCGAAAGTAATACCACCGCCGAAAAAGTAACAATGACAACATATAATGGCATCGGGAAATTATATGCAAACACTCAACGATTATTGATTTTTCCGCTTGTGCATACTGAAATTTAAAAAAAAACTCTTCACTTTTCTTGCCCTCTTATTTATTTATTTATATAAACATCTTAAAGCGCGGAAATGCATGCAAAAAATATATGAATAATCATACTGTTATGAACAAGACAACATCCGCAAAGCAAAACTCCGAGCAAATAGACATTCGAGTCCAACAGTCGCGACAGTGCAACGACTGAAACGGCTCAGGAGCAAGTCTGAATGATGAAGGAGTTGATCCATCAACGATATCAGCGAGAAACAGATTCTAGGCCCATATATCATAAAACTGCCGAAGCAGGTCACGTTTTTATAACAAAGAATCAAATCAAATTTGAGCTTGCCGTATCCCATCGATTTTAGAGTATTAATCTAGCAATTTGATTTGGTAAGCACAGAACGTGGTAAACTATGCGAAAGCCAGAACAAATGAGGCGTTTCGAGACCTTCTTTGGCAATTTAATATCACAAACGTAGTGGGGAGGTCATGTAGGAATACATCCTTCGAAAATTGATCGACAATAGGCTACAGTATAAAAATCTTTTGATGCTGATTAGAACATCCATACTGTATAACGCGGGGAACATTGATCACAGTTTTCGAGAACTTTTCAACAAAAGTAGAACATTGCAACCCACAATGAGAGTCACAGTTGATTAGAAAATCAAAATAAACAAATATCAGTTACAGAAAGAAATTCATCTTCTAGTCTGATAAAATATACATATCAGAAACTGATACAGGCGATACGGAATTTTTCACTAGGGAACATTTATTTGTCATAAATTCGAACTTACCAGTTTTGCTTTTTTTTCTTTTGCAAAAACACATCATTGCGATCTCATTCGTGTGCGTATGCGTGTGTGTCTATCTCATTTCTATTAGTTTCGATTTCATGACCACATAAGTGCGCACAGTGACTACTATAAATTGATCTGCAGTATCACATTTCCTTTCGGTTCATCAGATTCAAGGCCTTTTATTTATTTATTTATTTATTTATTTATTTATTTTATTTATTCATTCATTTCAATGAACACAATATTCATTGCGAATAAATGTCTCTTCATATCGCTTCCACCTGCTCTGACCCAATGCCTCTCTGCTCCATTTGGCTCCTGTAGTCTTTAGATCGGCGTCTCCCTCTTGCAGGTCAATTCAGGACTTATGAGCATCAAAAAAACACTTAAAATTTTGCGTTCTTTTTTCTGGGTTCTGATGTCACATCGACGACTTCATAGAAAAATGCGTCTTTTATGAATTATTACAGGATATCTTCTTTAAGATCAGAATTAGGAACTCTTTAAGATCATTTCGATTAGATCATTCAAACTATGAGTGCATGATTCTGTTCGCTTCATTTTTTTTTAGTAAATTGCGAAATTGGTTGGCCGAATGAGTGCGATGCAAAAACATGCATCGTATCTGTCGTCTGTGATGCGCATCTCTGCTTTTTTGCCAAGTATTTGACGTATCTAGCTATCATGTAGCATAATTTGTAGACGAAGTGACTGTAAGCATAGCAGCTAATATTCATTCTTCCATCTCGTCTCTAAGTGCTATTGAGTCCGAGAAAAAGCGCTGAAAGCGATCATAGCTCACGCGCTTTTTGCAGTTCAATTTCTTGACCAACCGGTTGCAGAAATATTCTGTGAAAAGCGATGTCATGCTTATTAAAGTGCTCCTTGAGCACCCGGAAGCCGTTTATTCCTTCACTGATGACATGATTGCATCTCTGCGAAGCGTTTGGAATGTTCATAAGTAGAAATATATTTTCTAGGTGTTATCTTATTCATACCTGAAGTAAACAACCAACGCATTTAGGCATCGCCGGGGGATTCGAATAATCCAAAACCGAGCAATGTTCCTCGGCTGGGTTTCTTCGTCTATCTGCTCTCGTTCATGGCTGTCATAGGTGGATTTCTTTTCGGTTATGATACGGGTATTGTCTCGAGTGCGATGCTCTATGTTGCCACTAACGAAGGCATGACACCAATGAGCGCCATTTGGAAGGAACTTATCGTTAGCATTACACCTGGTAAGTT
This sequence comes from Baylisascaris schroederi, assembly GCA_006503575.1. Taxonomy (NCBI): domain Eukaryota; kingdom Metazoa; phylum Nematoda; class Chromadorea; order Rhabditida; family Ascarididae; genus Baylisascaris; species Baylisascaris schroederi. The sequence goes on along the minus strand of QEWY01004169.1, from coordinate 130,894 downwards.
GTTGTTATATATCGACATATTTACCTTGTAATTGGTATATCACATAAACGCTTTCATGTGAGTTCACCAAATAGGCTATGCTTACACCACCAAGTGGTGATCCTGCTGTTGAGGAAAATTTATAGGCATCATTGGCAGCATCTCAGGTTGATAGCTTTAAAACTTCCGATGAACACTTTAAAAGATGTTATACTTATTTCTTCCGTCCGAATAGCCGCACCTCAGGTGGAATTCACTGAAACATCGCACTCACCTAGATGGCTGCATAGTCCTCTCGAAACGAGTAACTCTTAGAACGCTGCCGATAGTGGGGGAACGTTTGTGAAATATACTGCTCTTTATTTGATCTTCGGATGGAATTTGCACATGGGTGAATGACGATCTAATTGTAGAATGTGTTTTTTTTTGTGTAAGGATATGTTTTTATGAGGTTGTATATGTTTTTGGGAGAAGCTATCAACTTGTTAGTACAGGAACGGCTGCAATTGGTGCACTTCTTTCGGGTCCGGCCACTGATCGATTCGGACGGAAGAAGACTATTCTAGCATCAAGTTTGGCGTTCATAGTTGGCGCAGTGGTATGCGCTGCAGCTCCCGAGAAGATTACACTTCTTGTTGGAAGGATCATTCTCGGATTTGCAATTGGTAGGTTTTTTAAATCTGCTCTTGAAATGCATCAAAAAGGAGAGTAACCAGACGCGATCACTGATTCACTTAGATCAATTTAAGAGCACTTCTGAAGCAAAATCGACTCTTAAATGCGCTCACTTCTGAAATTCCTTAGTGATTCTAAAGTTTAAACTACAACATCCCACTGTCTATCGTCAACAACGGAAATATTTTTACGCACTTCCCGCGATTCTATATGACTTTCAACTTCATTAATTTTATCTTCTTTTTTCTTAATTTCTCGATTGCTTTTCGTTCTCTGCATATAATTTTTTTGTGTATATTGTTTAATGTCTCTTTCATAAAAGATACACTGAATATACTGCATAACAGCAAAAAAAGAATTTGTTGCAAAAATTCTGCGAATCCGCATTTCAATATTTTACCTCTCTGCTGAATATAGGCTACGATACTCGAAATTACAGTACAGCAAAAATTACTATTGCAAATAGAGTGCATTACAGTAGCAACTATATTATAGTCACTATTGCAGTCACTACTGTGAATATACCGCCTTATAGTCCAAAAATATGGTAAATGCATTGCTTCAAAAATGATCAAGTAATATTGAGAAGAATAGCTTATAAGGGAATATTTACTCAAGCTTTATGACGAGCGGAGAAAATTTTTGTTGTATGACAAACGTTACCGTTCAATAAATACGCAGTTCATATTTTATTCAAATAAGTATTTACATTTCTAGTACTTTTATTTGGCTCTGATATTTATTAATGAATGCTCTCTTTATTAGGTGAAAATAACAATTTTAATTAGCTGCTTATAAAGCGATAAATAAAGAATCAAAGACGGTGATCATAAACTATGATTTTATATAATGGATCAATAACTGAAAAATAAAGAAAAATTCTACCATATTTGCTAAGAGTAAAGAGTCTATTTTTCTTCAATTTATACTACTATTTATTAGAAAACTATCCACTCATATTATTACTCTTAAGGGAATACTAACGCCTAATATATAATTCGATAAGCAATTTTTTTATCTATCTCTTCTCATATTCTCTCATCTTGTAGGATTCGCCTCAATGACTGTACCCATTTATGTAGGTGAAGCATCACCTGCACACATTCGTGGAACACTTATTACCGGATTCCAGTTAATGATCACCTTTGGTCTTATGGCTTCGAATATTATTGCAGGTTAAAACTATGCAGCATTCCTATCAACTTTTCATTTTCTGCTGTCATTAAAGCTCATTTATAGCAAAAAGATAGTTCATTATAAGTGAATCAACCATTAAAATATTTAGAAATTTACAACGAATAAAAATATTACAGAAAGTTTCGATTCACTCATTTATTGTTTCATTTGCTGAATATTTGAGTAATAAACCAGTTGCTACTTTCATTACGCACTTGATTATTTTTCGCCAAATCTTTGCTCATTTGCTCGTATCAGGTTTTATGATTTCATTTTACTTTCGTTGAAAAAAATTCCTCTTTTTTTTGCTCATCGATTTTGCTTTGAGTAATCATATTGAAATTTCAGGCGGTTTTTCCTACGTTGATCCGGAAAATGTCGGTTGGCGTCTAATGTTCGCATTTGCGGCTGTTCCGGCAGTTATTCAGTTATTTGGTTTTCTCTTCTTACCTGAAAGTCCACGATGGCTCTTCGTTCATGGACGTACCGATGAAAGTCATTCGGTAGGATTAAGCAAATCTTTCTTTGCCCTCCCAAAAAATGATTCTCTATTTGACACTTTAATCCACAGTAATATGTGAGGTTCATTTCTGGAATTGTTGACTTTAAATGAAATGATATATAGTTATAGTTCAATGCTTCAAGCCTTTATGAGAAAGAAAACTCACGATACTAGCGCATAGTCGATATTTACTAGTATTCATGCAAATGCAAAACACATTCCTCAATATCTTCATAGAAATATCGACGAGTATGCTTTCTATAGCATTTGAAGAGTATAAGAAAACCCCATTGAAGATTCTCGAGAAGATCTATAACGGTAGTCATGAATGGATTGAATATGAAATCAACGAGATATCCGAATCATTCGAACAAGAAAAGAAGGCAAAGGAAACCGTTGGAGGTAAGCAATTCATCTACTATAGGAAATAAGTGGCTTATAAGAGGTTGAAACATGACAATGAAGTAATTTGGGCAAGTAACACAACGCGTAAGAAAGAATCGGCCTCATTACCCTAGCAACTGAGCCAACAAAGAATAGAAAAATAATCCTTGTAGGTGTTTCGACCACCTATATAGAAGCAATATAGCCTCCAGCTAAACTAGTAGTTCGCCTTTATAGACAATGATATCAGTCGTTCTAAATTTTCAACAAATTGAACGTTCATATTAGATTTTATTATCGAATTTTTACAAAAAAATTTGCATCCGATTTTATTCATTTTATTTATGAAATACTAAATTTAGATTCATTGGTAATCACACGTATTCTCACAACACCACACGTCTTGAAAGCGTTATGTATTGGATGCCTCATGCAAGCATTCCAACAATTCGCCGGTATTAACACTATTATGTAAGTACCAATTTTTACACTTGAAATACTCAAATCTTTAAATAATCGTAGAATCAACGATCATGTTGACTTCTATGGAAAGTAAATCTCGTTAGTGAAATCAACTCACTGAATTCTATAATTTCTAATTTATCTATGCATCTCCTTCGTATTAGTACTAAAAGACAAAATATCCATTGGAGTATGAAAATATTTTATTTACTTAACTCTTCAGAAAAAGTAAAAGAAAGATGCCAACACAACATTTTATAGCAATATTCATAATTTATATTGACGACTCGGATTTCTAGTAATATATTAGGAGATCATATATACTATAGGTTGTAGTGATCCTATAAGCAATGCTATGAATGAATTTTATTGAAAAGAACAAAACTATATTAGATAATAGAGCTATTTATTGCAATAAAATCTCTACTTATATTCTAGGCGATATATTTTGCAACGAAATATACATATTGCTCACTTTAGGTATTATACGGGAACGATAATCCAATCAGCTGGCATAAAAGATATCCATATCACAATTTGGACTGCCGCCGGCATTTCCGGTAAAACTTTCTCATTATAGTGCTAATTCGTAATGGAATGCATCATTTAATTGAAAATTTCTTCAGTAGAAACAGTATCATCATCAGTAGAAAATATTCTTTCTCAAACTATTCATTCATTGCTCATCTATCATTATTGTACAGCACCATTCCTTTGTGAATTTCTCACTGACTTTAACTATTTTAATATCATATTACAATTTGAAAGCCGAACTAATAGATTTTCTGAGTTGAACACAATATTTCTAGCGAAATAAAAGTATATACAACCACATTAGTTATACTAAAATCGTTGGTATATCTTGTATCGAAATGATTCTAATGAAAGAATATATTTCAGCAGTGAATTTCTTCGCCACTTTCGTGCCCTTGCACCTCATCGAACGAGTCGGTAGACGTGTGTTGCTGCTCGTCTCGGTTGCGGGTGTACTCGTTGCCCTTATCATTATGGGTGTCGCCTTTGTGCTCATCAATAGGGATTCAGCCGGCGTGATGCACCTCAGTGCAAACGAGTCTGATGGGGAAGGTCACCTATTCGATAGGTGTAATGCTTATAGGTAATCATATATTTTATACGAAGTAATAGATGTTTACTATTGAGATAGTTGATATTTATTGAAAAAAAAATCACGAAATGAGCATAAATGATTGCTTCATTTCCTAAGATTTACCTCTAATTTAGCAGCAGAATAATTCTCCTTATTTTCTTTAATGTTGAAACTTTCCCATTATCGGTGAATAGAAATGATGAATGATAAGATTATGTTTTCAGCAACTGCGATTTCTGTGTCACCGATGAGCATTGTGGCTTCTGTAAGCCTATTGATGCAGACACATCTGAAGGGTACGTTCTTTGCTTCATTGTAACATCTGATACTTCCTTTCAAACTTCTATACAACACCATAAAATACTTTTTACTGCAATATTAGCAACAGCTACTTGAAAGTGCATCTCTTTAAATTATCGCATCTAAGTATTGCTTTAATTCCATTTCAGACAATTAGGCCACCTTTTGAGGTATCATTTAAGAATGTTGCTTGAACAGTTACGCTTCAAATAGGCCTAGTGAAAGGTGGATTCCATCGCTTTCTAGTTTCCTAATGCATCTTTTGATAGAAAACGTTGAAGTTGGAGCCATCCAACAAACATCTAACGTTTTCCTGTTTTTTACTGTCAGGATTTGGTCGAGCGATATGTGAATGATAAATATTTGAGAGTGTCTAACTTCAGATACTGTTTGCCTACATCACATGAGAATCCAGGCGTAGCGTTGACAGGAGCTTGCTCATCTGGATTCAATGAGACAAACTATGATTGGTCGGCTGGATTCTGCGTCACAAAGTACACGGTGATGCCAATCGTCGTTATGGTCCTTTACCTCGCCTTTTTTGCCATTGGTCAGTTTTATTTCATTTCTGTTAAGTTATCTATCTATTCAAAATGATTATTTTGAGTTGCATCAAATTACTATCGAATCAAAAGTGCTCTTATTGCGACAAATATATATAGGAGAAAGAACTTTGCAAGAACACTGGAAAAAAGAACTTTGCAGCTTAAACGTTAATAGCGAAGCAATATGCCAGAAACGATGATTTTCTTGCAAATGTGAGTGCAATTGTTGAAGAAGCGCACTAATATGATTGACATAAATTCTCAGATGGCCAACAATGCATTCATTCATCCTTTTGCTATCAATTCATTGCAACTTCATAATGCAACCTGAATACGAATATAACTTTGCTCTTGAGCAAGCACATCGACTCAACAAGAATATGAACACGACATTTTTTACTTCATTCAACCGTAAAATTTTGAATAATGAGTAATGGATTATTGCAGGATATGCACCTCTACCATGGGTACTCAATGCTGAATTCTATCCATTATGGGCTCGTAGTACTTGTTGTGCCTTATCAACGTTCTCGAATTGGCTCTTCAATTTAATTATCTCACTCACATTCCTCTCACTTAGTGAAGCAGCAACCAAATACGGTTAATATTTCTCTCTATTTTTTCTAGAAATCTAATTTTTTATTTTTATTTTATTTTTTTTATTTTTTTATTTTTTTGTAAAGATAGATTAATGAGCAAAAGGCGTAAGTGAATAAGGATTTATGAGTTTTATGCATTATTCCAGTGAAATTAACTTGTTACCAATGATAATATCCATCTTTAATTAAATAGTATTGATTGAAAATAAAAGAAAAGCTTCTGATAGTGAAGGCATCACTACTGGTTTTGGGGTATTTGTTATTGGTTTACAAAGCAAGCTATATTACTCCTTCTCTCCATTTGATTTCTGGTTGTATATGGGTATCGTTTTCCTCTTGTGATTACGGTAACTTGAGCTCCTCGTTTGAGAATTGCTTCAATTTATTTTATGTAGCCTTTTGTAATATTGAACGCTCATTTTTCGTGATCTGAATACCATATCGTTAAAGACGCCAAAAAAAAGTGCAAATTTCATCGAGCTTCGTGAAGCACGCCTAATTTTTTTTTCATTTTTTTTTTCAGGGGCTTTCTTCATTTATGCCGGAATCACATTTGTCGCACTTATATTCTTCTATTTCTTCGTCCCGGAGACAAAGGGCTACAGTATCGAAGAAATAGAACTCCTCTTCATGTCTAAACGAAAACGCAAGGAGGCATTCCTTATGATGACTGAGACGAAAGCAGTCAATGGTAGAAATAAGGTGCCACAAAAACGATCTTCCTCGAAGACATTAGCGGCTTGATTAATTTTTCAACTTAACTATTGAAAGCAATGTGTATTTAAACGGTTATAATTATTACAATAGGCATTTTCATTTGCTATCAATTTAAAAAAATTATATTTCTATGCAAATTTACTAGCCTTTATGCATTTAAAGTATTTTAAAATTTTGTAATACTTGAGTAACTATTCAATTTTATTCAAATTTCCAATAGCTAATATAAAAATTTAACAGATGAATCAGAATTGTATTACTCTGAGAGAGAGAAAAATTAGCATAATGTTAAAAGCATATCGTCTACGCTATCAAAAAAAAAAAATAAATTAATTAAATAAAAGAATGCCAGTGCTAAGCGATCCTCAGAAATATACTGTTTTTGTGTATATGATTGTATTAAAAATTTCTATTACATGTCGCTTCTAGTTGCTTTATATTTATTTATGGCAAAGTGCATTTGTTATATTTGATAATATTGTGTATAAAAGTTTATTATGTTAGTTTTTTCCACAATTATTTCGTACTTTTTAACAACTCAATTTCACCTATTAGACACTTTTTTTTGGTGCAATGAATTACATCTCAATAATGAGTAAAGCATCTATTGCGTTCTACTACATCAGTGGAGTAATTGAAGCCTCGTGACGAAAGTGTTCTATTTTTCCAAAAGTTGGGGCTGTGTTTCCCAAAGTTGAGTCGATCTTCCCAAAAGTTGGGGTTGTATTTCCCAAGGTTGAGTCGATCTTCCCAAAACTTGGGGCCAACATACCATAATTCTTGTATCTTCTTTCCCTCTCTTGAGTTCTTTTCTGATGAAATTTTCAACTTTCTTTGTAATCGGCACTAAACAAATGTCGCATCAAGCAATTGCACTACCCAGCGGAAATTCCCCTCGTCTACTGAATTCAATGCCGTTGTGATCCCCAAATATTTTCCTCATCGACTTGAAAGGAATAGATGAAAACCAATATTGCAAGGTGTTGAACGATGAAATGGTTAGCATGTCACACATGAGACGACTATCAAACATGATCACCATGAAACATTTTATGTATAGGACTGCGGCAAACGGCTAAATTTGCATATTAAAATTTATTGTGCAATTGGGGATCAAATATATTGGTATTCATCGGATGATAAATTTATCAATGGTTTAACTATCGGTGGAAATGAAATCCACCGTCCGAACGAAACGACTTCCTCTTAAAGCGATGGCTAAAGTTTCTTCCAGTCTTTCACTATATGAACTCAAACGTAATTTAAGCAAGAAATTCACAAAATTAGTGAAGTGTAAACAGTGATATGTGAACAATCTTATGAAAATATATGAAAAAATTTGAGTAGTGCAGTTTGAAAAAAAAATTCACTTTTATATGTGGATATGCTAATTTTGCATGAGGAAGTTAATTACACCAATAGATATTTCATCCTTACTCTTTATTCCGCATATAAAATACGCAATCCTCTGCATTGATTGATGCCTTACCCTATTGGTTCGACTAAGTGTGATGCTTTATAAAAGATTGGCAATATATGCAAGAGGTGGAAAAGAACGAACCGCGAACTGTTCGTTTAAAAAATAGAAAAAGAGTTTGAATTCCAAGAAAGAAACTTGGAGATTGGTACTGAGCATGAATTCGAAAAAAAAGTTCTTGAACTCATACTCTCTTTTCTCAGTTGAAAATTCATATATTGCAAAAAGCAAATGTTCTATATAATGTTATCTTAGTAAAGACAATGCAATGTTATGGTGAATGGTTAAGTGCAAATGTTTGAGATAATGATTAACTATTGAGCGCTACACTTAACTAGATATGATGTCATAGAAATCAATAGCTGATATGAGACGCCGATCTCATTGTTTTATAGCAGCAATCACCATTTACTCATTGCTTTGCTACACATTCACTCGATTCATTGTTCCCGTTTATAATTTTTGAGATCTTTTTTTTTTGTTATTGGTTAGTAGAAAATTAAAATTCGTTAGTAGAAAAATTAAAAAATATCGTTCAGTTTTTCAATATAAAAATTGGAAAAAATTTAGCAGAAAAATCCAGAACATATGTGTTGATTTTATCACTTGAGTTTATCCTCGTGTTTCTCAGTAACTCTACGCTACTTCCTTCGGTGCTGCATTTAATCAATTTGCAGAGAATATATTGTCCACAAAAAGAAAGATGATGGTTGTATTGCGTCATCGAATATTACAAGTGACTTGCTCATTTTGTGCTTTGATTTTCTTTCTCGTTGGTATAGCGCTTATTATTACGGGTGTTATTTTTATTAAGATCGTTTTACCTGCTGCCGAAAAAGAAGCAATCAAAAAGGTAAGTCAACTAAACGTGTTGCATCACACATGAGTTGCTCATATTTGATGAGTAGTAAGAGTTCATATTCGACTTAGAAAGGTTTTTGTTCGCTTAATTTTGCCTAAAATCATTAGTTCATTCTAGAATTATCTTATGGTCCTTATGGATATGTGAAAATTTTTTCCCCCACAAGGAAGTTAGTGCAATGGGAAGCACAATGGGTCGAATGAGGAATGCAAAAAAGTGCAAAAAAAGAGGCAATCAAGTAGAATGTTCACTCGCTGACAATTTTAACAGTGCTTAGGTGACATAATATTTTGACGATGTAAGCAGATGCACTGTTATTCTAGGTCTTTTTTCTGGAGTCAAATTTCCACTGCAACTGTGATCATACTGTGCTATATTCAAATATAGACTGCATTTTCTAGAATGAAAAAAAAATCTCACCTAAGATATGCGTAGTATTACTGCAAATTTTCGTTTTTTTAAAGAAAAAAGTTGGCAGCATGCCATTTATGCAGTTATCAATTCAGGATCGAGTCCTTGGCCAAATGTCAGATGGGTCATTGAATATTTTAACTCAAAATTGGGCTTATCCTCGTTACGTTTCCTATACGCAATATTGGATATTCAATTATACGAATCCTTTGGAAGTGCAAAATCGTGGCAGCGCACCTGACATGTTCGAGAAGGGTCCATACTCCTATCGGTAGGTATTTATAACATCAAATCTTCAATATTATGTCTATGTTAAAAGAAATAACATGCTTTATTAACTACAATCTTTCAACGATAGGTGAAAGCCTTAAAAAATTGAAGTCATGATCTCATAAATCCGGTCTTCTAAAATAAACTTTCAAGGATAAGAAATTCTTTTCTTTTTTTGCGTATTTTTCTCATTAGCGTTTTTGGAATGAAATCATTTCAGAGTGCTGCGAACGAATAATATCGAAGGATTCTCAGAAAGAGGTGAAGAGATCTATTACCGCCCCAAATCGATTTATATATATGATAAAGCAACATCATGTATCGATTGCGATCCTTCTGATGTTTTCCTCGTACCCGATATTGTGTTTTTTGTTAGTTCGCTTTGTGGAATTTTGTCAATTTTTTTTAAACCGAAATAATCACTTAAATTTAGAAATCCACTTAAA